>CATIWK010076726.1:0-10867 GCA_949634005.1 Mallotus japonicus
GTAGACTTAGCAACTAAAATTAATTTTTTTCAGTATCATTTTTAAATTTAGACTAGAAAAAATTATTTTCTTTTAAAAAATCCTGAAACGGACTTTTTTGAACTATACAAAATACATACACTAAATTAGAGACTAAACACACAAACATTTCGTTACCTATAAAAAAGTATTTTCAAACTTAATGTATAAAATACAATTTGTAATATCATTTAGATGCAATATATTTTTCAATCCAAATAAACCTAACTCAATTTTTTTAACAAACTATATAAAAATCAACAAGAATATTCTTTTCTCTCAAAAACAAGAATATTCTTGAGAACATATTTGTTCTCACCAGACAAATTTATTTTTTATTAAAAAACTAATATTTATTCCATCAGAAAAAAAAATCTTTTTTATTTTTTATTTTTTATCATAATCAAATATTATCTGTATTTTGTATTTTTAATATAAAAAAATAGTTTAGAGCCCACATGCGAATGACATATAAATATTTTTTAATGCTTTTGGAAAAGCATGTTACTTTGCATAATTTTTTTTTTTACCAAATTACTTTGCATAATTTAGGTACTTTTGGTTTTAAGGAATAACATGTTTTAATTAAAGGTCAAGAAGCTTCATCAAGATATAATGTATGCAAATAAAGAATGAGAGGCCAAAATAGGTTAGGGAAGTGCATACCATTTTGAAAATTTCTTTTTGTTGGGCTTATTTTATTTTGGTATCTAATACTAACCTTGAAAAGCATTTAACATCCACTTTTATTTATTAATTTGTAGCACCATACATTATTCCTAAAAGAAAACTACACAGTAAAAAACTTGTACATTACTTTAATTACTTTAATTACTATAGGGTATCTAGTCATGGGACAATTGAAAAAAAAAAAATACCATTGAGAGGAATTTATTAATAGTCTGATTCCAGAATTATTCCTTTTTAATATATAAATGGATCTACATGTTAAAATAAATAACTAAATAAATAAAAAGTGCCCATCCCATTAGCATAATGCCTCACTAGCTAGAAAATAAGCTATTATTATGATTAAATATGAAGGTAAATATGAAAGTATGGTGTTATAAGGGCGTTATTTTCTTCTCAAAATATTAATCTATTAAGGTGTGCCTCACTAGCTAGAGAATGAGGTATTATTATGGTTAAATATGAGAGCATGGTGTTACGAATTAAAAAGACTAACTTATATGAGCTATTATTATGGTTAAATATGAGAGTATGGTGTTACAAAGACGTTATTTTCTCCTCAAAAGACTAACCTTAACCTATTAGGGTGTATAATGCTCACGTTTATAAGGTCAAGATTTTTCTCACTTCTTTTCAATGTGCGATCGTGACATTCTATCTCATCCAATTATATAATGCTCTCGTTACCTACTTCGATCTCGGTATCTCTCATGAGGGTCTCACATTTAAAAAAAAAAAAAAAGATCAAATATAATACCACTGATCATGAGGCCATTACTTTCTCTTAAAAGATTAACCTATCAAAATATGCGGTGCTTATATTTATATGGCCAAAATCTCTCTCACTTCTTTTTAATGCGGGATTGTGACAATGAGCCTACATCTCTCATATATAAAATTTTTGGATGCAAAATTTTTGTTCTAGCCTTGTCTCCTTGAGATTTTATTTTTATATAGAGTCTTATATATATATATATATATAATTTGAACAAGAACTAAAAACTACCAAAATTTAAATCTAGGAGTAACATAATAATCTTTAAATTTATTCGTTAATTACTATATAATTAACAAATTAATTCATAAGAACAAAAGATAAAGTAGAATTTAAATTTCAATGAGATCCAAATACGAAGTAAGGTAAACAAAAAGTTATTTAAAAATAATTGTTTATAAATTTTAAAATTTTGTTTGACTTTAAAATATATTAAATTTTAATTAATCCAGTTTGATGCAATAACTAATTGACTTTAAAACATATTAAGGTAATTCTTAATAACTAGTTTAACACAATTATATAATTTATAATACCAATTCAAAACATTACTCAAGTAAAAATAATAATCTTACTATTGTCAACAATTGTTGGTATTACAGCTCCATCTTACAAGATATATAATTCCCATTAAAAAGAAGAGTAACTCATAAAAAATTTATACATTGATATCAAATATGACATAAGTAAACTAATAAAAACCAAAACATAATCAAAATTATGTATTAATACTTTAATCATAATTATTTTGATTAATTTAGTATACTATATATTGCATTTGCATACTTAGATTTGACTTGTAGGTTTGCCACTACAAAAGCCAAGCTCGTTGGCTGGCTGCTGGGCTATTATTGTCCAACTTAGTTGAATGGTCCTGATCTTGCCACGAAGATGATTTTTGTGGGCCATCTTGCCTATGATTAGGTGCATCATGCGGCCAAGATGAAAATGAAATTGCATCAATTAAAAAAATGAAATTAAAAAAAAAGAAGAATAAGATAAAAAAAAAAAAAAAAGATAATAAAGTAAAAGAGAAAAAGTCGATTCCGGCAATGAATGCGTAAAATACACGCTCCTTCTTTTGAAGTCAGCAAGATTTATCCGAATGCCATCTCATCATCTTCCTTAAAGTTTTTTTTTTTAAATAAAAATTATTTAATTTTCAATACTATGATGATAATATATTAAAATAAAAATTATTTAATTTTTCATTTTTTTAAAATAATATTGAAATCCCTTTATTCCTTAAAACTGAAATTATATTGATCAAATTCAGAAAAAATATAATTTTTTGATAATATGTAAATTAATTTTAAGAATAATATTCATAAATGAATATTTATTTTAATTAATATGCAAGCTATTTTTTTAAAACCTAAAAGGAAAATTTAAAGATCAATTATTAACTTACTAATACTTTAATATAGTTATATCGTTTAATTACTCAAATTTTAGTAGAATTAAAAATTTATTTAAAAATAATTTTTATAAAAATAATGCTTAAAAATTCATAAAAATAATAAATAAACTTTTTTTTTTGTATGGGATAAGTTTTCTAGCAATACTGTGTGCTACTATTTTTTCAATAATAAATATATACATTACTAAATTAATGATAATACTTTTTTTAATAGAATATGAGATATGTTCTCTAACAATACTTTTTTTTTTTTTTTAACAAATCTCTAACAATACTATGTGTCTTTGCTTTCTTTAGTTTATTTGTTTAGCATGATCCTCTTTTGATATTTGGATAGAAATTTCCTTTGATTTTGAGGAAGGTAATTGAGTGACAAATTTATGTTCTATTTTATTACCTCCACTATAACAATGATAAGGATGGATGATCAACTAAATACTTTTCTTTATCTTTTTAAACAATGTTTTAATCCCTAAACTATTGGCCTAATATTATTTTTTTTTAACAAGTGGGAAGTCATGGGAGAGTGGAAGATCGAACTCATGATCTTACTTTATAATATCATCACCTTAGTCACTAGGCTACAAAAAGAGGAGAATAGCTATTGGCCTAATAATTTAAAAAAATTAATTTAATGCTCAAACTTTTTTCCCCTTCAGATATTAAAAAAAAAGATTTATAGATATTAAAAATTTATGTATCAATTTGCAGAAAGTTTTGTTTTTTTTAACAACTTTTATATATGGGGGGAGTGAAAATTTGAAGCCCCACCTCTACATGTGCCACATCCCACCTACAAGATGGAGAACAATTTTGGCCAAAGAACTTCTTTCAAAAGATTAATAGGTCAAAAATTTTAAAAGAATGTTCAATGTAGTTATATTTCAAAATTATTATGTACATAAATTTAAAAAATTTTATTTCTATCATTTTTTTTAAACTTATGCGCCATTAAACACTCTTATAATAATTTTTTAAAAATAATTTTGAAATATAAGATGATATCCTAAAATTATATTGTTATAACCTCTTTAATTTTGTAATTTTATTTTTAAAAGGGAAAATGATGTATGTTAAATATTTATAATGTTCATTTTAAAAATTGATCCACATTGTGTTTTGTAAAAATAAATAATAAATTATTAAATTACTAATTTAATAACAAGTAATGCATGAAATTTACACACCCATTTTGCATGAAAAGAGTTTATGCTCAATATATACTTTACTTATCATAAATATCATTATTGCCTTCTTGGCCATTTGGTATAGTTGTTGTTATCATGTAATTAGTTTGGTAATTAAATAATAATCACGTTAGATTCATGTGTCAAAAATATTGAAGAATCATGGGGCCACCTCAACAAACTATAATGTTTATAATATTTATGATCATATTGTTAATATTAAATCTATGTAACAATAGTGATTTGGTTTCACATTTTGGTGAAATAGGTTTCTTATGCTCCATCATCATGTTATAATTATTTATTTTCCCATCAACCAGCCCCTTGTAATTTTTAGATTGTTTTAAAAATTTTATCTTAACAATAAATTTAATTTTACAAGTTGTACAATTAATTAATTAATCTTTCTTATAGATATCCCCTTGCAAGAAAACCTACTATTTAAAAAATTATAACTATGACTATGACTTTCACTACGATATAAATGTTTGTATCTATATAAATAAAATAAGAATCTTTAAATTAATTTTTATATAATTACAAATATTGATTATTTTTTGTATATTAATATCCGTAAAATGTATCGATGATTATAATTAAATAATTATTAATTTGGCAGTTCTAATTTCATTTGTATAAATACATATGTTTGTACTATAAAAGAATATATATATATATGTATAAATATAATTTTATTTATTATTATTGTAACATATATATTTTTGAAGTATAATTGAATTTTATTGAATGAGATAATAAAATTTCATTTTGTTCTCTTAACTCATAGAACATATAAAAATAAAAATAAAATTTGTATACTTCAAGTATAGGATAGAATCTTTTCATATATTTACTACTTTAAATAATTGTCTAAAAAATACAAAATAAAAAGAAATGGATAGCACCCACCTAGTAGATTATCTCATTGAGGTTTATCTTCTAACAACACATATGCTCATCTGTGTGCACAATTTATAAACAAAATTAAACAAAAAAGATATGCAAAATCTCAACTTCAATTTGATTAATTAAATTCCACATCAACACCTTAATAATTTTAAAAAAAAAACAATAGCACTTGTAATTTCATATCAATTTAAGTTGGTTGAATTGATCATCTTCACACCCATTAAACAACTAAACATTGCTAAATTAATTCACAAATAAAACCAATGTATTTTTTTTTTATAAAAAAATTCCCATCACACATACATACACTATAATTAAAGATCTAATCTATTACAATTCAAAATTCATGCATATCCACCTAAAGAAAACAAAACCATTCCCAATTTTAGTACTTTTGTTGTTCTTTGTTTTTGGTTCAAACCATTCAAAACCCAACAAAGCAAACAAAAAAACCACCATGAATTTACTAAATTTAACATTAAAATGATTTGTCTATTTAATTTTATTAAATCTAGAAAAAAATTAAATTCAACATTTTTACTAATTGCACAATTTTCTTCTAAAAAGATAAGAATTTAAACACAGCTTATTCATATCTGGCACTCACTCACTCTCCCCTATAATAACAACGCTGCAACCTTCTCTTCTTCACTTCATCTCTATATTTCTATTATGTATTTTTCACGTTAAAATACACTTGTCATTAGCCCCACCCACGCACACGCACGCATCCAACTGCTGCTTCTTCTCCTTCTATATATAAAGCAAGAAAGCTCCCTCCTTTCTGCATCAACAACCCACATTCACTCTTCTCTGTTTTCTTGGTTTATTTTTGTTGGGTTTTGTTTTTTGAGTGTTTTAGCATAATGGGTGGAGCTATTTTGCCAGATCTTGGGACGGAGATTTTGATTCCGTTATGTGCTGTTGTGGGAATTGTGTTTTCTTTGTTTCAATGGTTACTTGTTTCTAAAGTGAAGTTGGTTCCAGGTGCTGGCGGTAGCAGAGATTCAAATAATGGTAATAAGAATGGTTATGGTGATTATCTTATTGAAGAGGAAGAAGGTCTTAATGACCATAGTGTGGTCGTTAAATGTGCCGACATTCAAAATGCTATCTCTGAAGGTAATTTATTTATATTTATTTATGTCTGTTTATTAGTCTCCATCTATGTTCTTTTTTTTTTTTAAAATGTTATATGATTATATCCATGAGTGCATGTGTTTATGGATGTGTTTGTATATATCCATGTATCCATGATTATGGGAGATGGGTTTCCTCTTTGAGCTTTTTGAAACTTGAAAGATTAGATCTTTGCTTGATTGACGTGGGGCTTACTGCTTTAACAAGGATGATTTGTTTGTTATTATTGATAAAGGCTTGTTCTTTGTTTTTTATTTTTTGGGATGTGGGGTTGGATCATGAAAGGCTGGAAGGGTTTTGTGTTGTGGCTAATTTCTTTTCTTTTTTTTCTATAAAAACAATTACCGTAGTGATGTCTCTTGCCATGTTTAGATTGTATCTGCCAGGGCTTACGTTTCTGAATTTGTTGTTTAATTGATGTAAAATGGAACTATAACATCTCTTTCTTGGGTCCTTATTTAAGAATAGAAAGGTCTTTCTACTATAACTATAATTAGAGGTTGTGCTCAGGAAATTTCAGAAAGATGGTAATTAATTTTGGAATCTGGGTTTTCTGAGCATAAGATCTTGTTTATATATTTGATGTATGGTTGAGATCTGGCTTTTCTCTTTGTGGGTTTTTTGTTTATTGTGTGTGTTATGATAATTTTTTTCAAATGACCACAGGGCCAATGGTAGTGAAGTTAATAACCTTGGACGTTTTATCATAATTGGAATGCTTCATGTGATATTCTCTGGCAAAACGTTCTCCAGGTTTTCATATGCTGCCACCAACCATTCAACCCACCGGCTGCGAAAGTTGATTTCTTTATTACTTTGTTGAAATATTGCTAGATCTGAAAATCAATTACTCTAGTGGCGTTTGATGTTCACATAAACAACAATTGATGTCAGCTTTTTAATCCAAATCTTTCCCCTTGAATCCAGATTATAGTCTATAAATGGTTAAAACAAAGCTGAAAAAGTCGCTTAATAGTCTTTTTAGGGGATCTATTTATCCTGGAGATATTCTTGCGCATAGATAAAATTGCCAGAAGTCTCAGCCCATCATGATAATAGAACACAAAAGATGTTTAGACCGTTTTCCCGTTAGATGGTATTTTAATCTCATGTTCTCATCGTATCTGTTGTGCCCAGTCTTCTATCTATATTGGGGTACATCTGTTAATTGCTAATTTCGCATGTGGATGTCACAGGGGCAACTTCTTTCCTTTTTACTGAATACCAGTATGTTGGAATTTTCATGGTTGCTTTTGCAATCCTTATTTTCATATTCCTCGGCTCTGTTGAGGGATTCAGCACCAAGTCTCAGCCTTGCACTTATGACCAATTCAAGATGTGTAAGCCTGCTCTGGCAACTGCTGCTTTCAGCACTGCATCCTTCTTGCTGGGCGCTGTCACTTCTGTTGTTTCTGGCTTCCTTGGGATGAAAATTGCTACATATGCAAATGCTAGAACCACTCTTGAGGCAAGAAAAGGAGTTGGGAAGGCTTTTATCACTGCATTTAGATCTGGTGCTGTCATGGGTTTTCTCCTTGCTGCAAATGGCCTTTTGGTACTTTTCATTGCCATTAACCTCTTTAAGCTTTACTATGGTGATGACTGGGCTGGACTTTTCGAGGCTATCACTGGCTATGGTCTAGGAGGATCTTCCATGGCGCTTTTTGGCAGAGTCGGTGGAGGTATTTACACTAAAGCTGCCGATGTTGGTGCTGATCTTGTTGGCAAGGTGGAAAAGAATATCCCTGAGGACGACCCAAGAAATCCAGCTGTAAGGAACTCTCCTAATAGGAAAAGCGTCGTCTCCTAGGAGTTGAATTTCTTTTTTACTAGGATCATTTATAAGTTTTTTTTTTCCTTTATTTCCAGGTTATTGCTGATAATGTTGGTGATAATGTTGGGGATATTGCTGGCATGGGATCTGACCTTTTTGGCTCATACGCAGAGTCTTCTTGTGCTGCCCTTGTTGTTGCTTCCATCTCCTCTTTTGGAATAAATCATGAGTTGACTCCAATGCTATATCCTCTTATCATCAGTTCCGTGGGTATCCTTGTTTGCTTGCTCACCACTTTATTTGCAACTGATTTCCTTGAGATCAAGGCTGTAAATGAAATTGAGCCAGCTTTGAAGAGGCAGCTCATCATTTCAACAGTGCTAATGACTGTTGGAATTGCTATTGTTAGCTGGGTTGCTCTTCCATCTTCTTTCACCATCTTCAATTTTGGAACTCAGAAAGTTGTCAAGAACTGGTAATGTGTTTCATTCTTTTCTCTTGATTGTGTTTTACTAGCATAATGTTCCATTAAAGGAGTGTTCTCTCACAGAAATTATTAAATAACTTATGTTAGCATTGAATTCCATGTGCAGGCAACTTTTCCTGTGCGTTGCTGTTGGTCTATGGGCTGGGCTCATTATTGGATTTGTAACTGAGTACTACACTAGCAATGCATACAGGTTAATTACAAAACTGTTACAGAGCTCGTCATTTCTTCTGAATAGCCATTAATTTAACTCTTTCTTTGCATTAATTTTTCAGCCCTGTTCAAGATGTTGCTGATTCATGTCGGACTGGAGCTGCCACTAATGTTATTTTTGGCCTTGCTTTGGGATATAAATCTGTTATCATTCCCATTTTTGCCATTGCCGTTAGCATTTTTGTTAGTTTCAGCTTTGCTGCTATGTATGGTATTGCAGTAGCTGCCCTTGGAATGCTCAGCACCATTGCCACTGGATTGGCAATTGATGCATATGGGCCCATCAGTGACAATGCTGGAGGTATTGCTGAGATGGCAGGCATGAGCCACAGAATCCGAGAGAGGACTGATGCCCTTGATGCTGCAGGAAACACCACTGCTGCTATTGGGAAGGTTTGTTACTTTTACATTTAATGTTAAAAATAAATACCTTTATGCTTTATCTGTTGTTCATTTAGTGATCTGTTGAACTGAATTTCCCCATGGACTATGGTCCAATTAACTTAAACACGCATGAAAATGGAAGCCTGTCTCTCTAGTAGTTTTGGACCTTCTTCATTGTTTTCTCAGTAGGAAAGATTACGCCAGATATTTTGAGGTTATAATTAGAAAAGTCAGGTATTGGCTTCTACTTGCATGTGCCGAGGACCACTTGCTGTAGAATTGCCTCTCCTTTCTCCAGATGATCAACAAACTAAGAATGATTAGCAGCGTTGTATGTGGCATTTGCGATGGACTCAATTTACTTTGCTTTTATTAGATAGGAATTCTCTAGAGGCTTGGCTCCTGTTGGAAGTTTATGATTTTTGAAAAAATAAAATAGTTCTCGACAATGCTAAAGGGTATCCTTGTTATATTTTGTTTTCATTTTTTGCGGTGATTGAAGTAAAGTCACAATGTTTCAACTTTGTGCTATGCTTTTCAGGGTTTTGCCATTGGTTCTGCAGCTCTTGTTTCCCTTGCTCTCTTTGGTGCCTTTGTTAGCCGTGCTTCAATTTCAACAGTAGATGTATTGACACCAAAAGTTTTTATTGGTTTGATTGTGGGTGCAATGCTCCCTTATTGGTTTTCTGCCATGACAATGAAGAGCGTGGGGAGTGCAGCTCTGAAGATGGTTGAGGAGGTCCGCAGGCAATTCAACACTATCCCTGGTCTGATGGAGGGAACTGCCAAACCTGACTATGCTACATGTGTTAAAATTTCTACCGACGCTTCCATCAAAGAGATGATCCCACCTGGTGCACTTGTCATGCTCACCCCCCTTATTGTTGGTATCTTTTTTGGCGTGGAAACTCTCTCTGGTGTCCTAGCTGGATCGCTAGTATCTGGGGTACAGGTATGCTGGAGCAGTTATCACATATTTATGTCCTTATTTATTGAAATAATTGGGATTATAGCACTGTGATAGTGTTGGTTCTCTTTTTTCTTTTGCCGAATTGCTGTGTACCATTTTTTGTCCTTGGCAATTATTTCTTTTGTCTATGTATTGCAGATTGCCATTTCTGCATCCAACACCGGTGGTGCTTGGGATAATGCCAAGAAGTATATTGAGGTACTACACATTTGACGTGGTACTGGTTACACATGCCAAGAAGTTTCTATATTCTTGCTTGCTTACTGAGCTTTCTTGTTGGATAACAGGCTGGTGTTTCTGAGCATGCTAGAACTCTTGGTCCTAAAGGGTCTGATCCACACAAGGCAGCTGTTATTGGTGACACCATTGGGGACCCATTGAAGGATACATCTGGGCCATCACTTAATATCCTCATCAAGCTTATGGCAGTTGAATCACTTGTGTTTGCACCATTTTTTGCTACACATGGAGGTCTACTTTTCAAGATATTTTAAATCAGGACATGGAACAAGCAACATTGTACGCAGATCGATGGCTGTAGGTTCTTCAAGTCCTTGTCGATTTGGCTCACGAATTATATCATATGTAGTATGTAGTTGATGTTGACTCTTGAAATTTTTGTCTCTGCTTATGTTGAGTGGTGGTGAATGTTCCCCCTCTTTTGGACCTTGATCACAGCAACAATGGTAACAATGAAAAAAAAAAGAAATACTACCCTTCACTTCTTATTCCTCAGTAAGAGCCATTCATTTTTTCAATGTCCATGCTGTTGTGTATGAATGCTGTTCTTCTTGCTGCAAGTTCAATTGCATACCAACAACTGCAGATTTTTTGTTTCTTATATTCTACTGCATATGGTCCTGATTCTATATTGTCAAAAACAGCTGTGCCAAAAGGTGT
>CATIWK010076748.1:0-12631 GCA_949634005.1 Mallotus japonicus
TTCTATTTTGTATTTATTTTGTTGTTGCTTGATCATGTATCTTGGCTAAGTACTTGTTTGTTAGAATTACAAGGAAGAATGACTCAATGAATTACATTTTATTCTCTTTTAGTACATGAATGATTTGATTTTAATTGAGTACTTAATTGACTTATATATGCTTGATCACCTTATATGATGTGTTAGTCAAATTATTCACAACGACAGTTAGGATAATTTGGTGGAAAAATAATTGATTTCACTTAAAGGATAGGAAAGTACCTGGAGACAAGAAATCCACTTTGAGAGGTTAAAGAATTGGCATGGAACTTCATGGTTTTTGTTTATCTCTATAATGATACGACAGTACTTATAGACTCTAGATGGAAATACCCTTATTTGAACAACGACAGTTGCACTTAAGGATTTAGGTCATATTCTCTAATCATTGTATGTATTCATTTCTTTGTTATAATTCTTTGATTAATTCGGAATTGTAGTTCTAATAAACCATATTTGATTGATAATTAGAATAAATTGATTAATTAGTGTAATTAATAGTTAATTAGAATAGTTAGAATAATCGAACAACTTTCACTATTAATATATTGTCTATCCATCTTAGTATTTACTCAGTTAATATAAAGTACAACAATTCCCAGTGTTCGACACCCTACTTCTCTATACTAAGTCGTAGAGACTAGGGTAAACATTTTGACCTGCATCACTATTTTCATGGTCAATTTAATTAATTAAGACTTATTAAGTTTCTTAGCAATTTAATACTCCCTGAAGGATTCGTCTACTTTCGTGATTGAGGTTCCTAAGTTTTATGAGCTGATAAATCATGCAACTTTCGTTGTCTCTAATCTATCCACAAATATACAAACAATTGGGTCCTTAATTGAATACAAGACAATAAGCATAACTCATAAAATTGATTGAATATTAACTTATTGAATTAAAACATAAAAATCCAAACAAGCACTAGTCTAGCTACACGAATCCAAACCTTGAGTAAATTAGTTACACATGAAAGAAATAATCATAATCATAGATAATCTAAGCACGAGAAAAATTATGTTGAATATGGTTGGTTTGAATCTCTGCTTCTTCTCCGTTCAAAAATATCTCTGATTGATGGATTGATGAGTGAATTCATGAAATTATTTACACTTAACATCTCTTCCTTTTATATCCATCTCTTGCCCCAGAACTTCCAATTCTAGAATATTCTCATTTTGTAATCTTCCAAATATGAAATCTTCTAATTCTGTAATCCTTAATGAAAGAGGAAGATTTTTCATGAGCACATACCTTAGCGTACACCCTAGCACATGGCCATGTGCGCGGGTGTGTACTATTCCTATTTGTGCATGGCCTAGCACATGGCCATATGGTGGGGTGTGCATAACTTTTTCATCAGGCTTGGCTTTAATCATGTCAGTGCACACCTTCTTGCACAGGCATGTAGAGAAACGTGTAGGATTTTTGATGAGCACACAGGCGTGTGGTAGCTTGTGTGCGCGACTGTGTAGAGGACTTTTACACACACGATTAAAGACACGGCATGCAACAATTTTAGCCACAAAACTGCAAAAGTTTGGCTTAATTAGACACTATAATGCATATAATTATTAAACAAACATGCAAATGTATTCTTTAGAATATAGTTCAATAACTTTATGCTAAATACAAGTGAAATCAGTAATAATTAAATAAACTTATAAAAATATATTATACAACCAATAAAAATGCTTATAAAATTATATATATAAATGACACATAACAAAATACTAACAACATAAAAAAAATTCTAAAAAGCTCTAAAATTTTATGCATTTTTTTGATTAAAGAAAAATAATTACAATGGCATCTGATTTCAATCTATATAACTCAAGGAAGAATGAGAGGGGAAAAGTTTAGAAAATTATGTTTCTCCGCTCAGATGATAGCTGCATGCAACACATTCACGTTATTTCTTCCTTTATAAGAGTCTGGATGATTATTAGCTGTGACAATCATACGAGCGATTACGTAAAGTTTTAAATCCACCACCAGGAAGAGGGAGGAGTCTCTTGCATTATTTTTAGCAAGATGAGGGTCAACAACTATCAATAAACTCACAACCTTCAAATGCCCATTTCGCACGGCATCATGCAGAGCCATGTCATTCCTACAATTCCGCAAGTTCAACAAAGTGTTCTTCATTTCAACTTCTATAGCCTTTGCTCTATAAAGTAGAAGCTAAACCATGGCTTGACTCTCTTTTCTAGTTGCAATAAGGAGCGGTGAATCACCATTTGAGTTTTTCTTATGCAGAAGCAATCGACATCGGTCGATGATGTTGTTTGCAATGTTCTGTTTTCAAAATTTACTGCGACGTGAAGGGGCAGTATCTTCTTGGTTAGCCATTACCTTGAGCAATTCAACATATTCTAGATTTTGAAAATAGTCGAGATTTCCATCTCTTATGGCCTGAAATAGTACAGGATTCATCGATTCAGCACAAGACTTATCTATATCTATATCTATCTATACTCACAGCATTGTGACTAAGAGAAGGGTTTTATATATAATTATCACGTATTCTAGGCTATTAACGAAAAAATAAATTTTTTTAATCTACACCATTAGTATTTAGAGTCTACTGATTTTTAACTAATTCGGTTTGATCTGATAGGACCATAAAGGTGGCAAATTTTTCTAACAACTTATATATTAGCACTCAAATTTGAGACTTAATTTAAGTGAGAATAATCGGTTATTTGCAAAAAAAAAAAAAAATTATGTCAAAGAATAAATAGACATTAGCCAAACACAACATGACAAATACGCCAACAATAAAGAATTAAAATAAAATCTCGGAAAATGCTTATCATTACTAAAAAAATATTTTATAGGGAAAACCATCAGTTCTATTATGAACTTGAAGCCAATTATCAATTGAATTCTACTTTAAAAATCATTTCAATTTGCTCCTTCAACTTTAGGAATTGTGCTAATTCTATCTAATTTTATGTGAAGGACTTAATTATATTTTTAAAAATTACTTTTAGGTCCCTATAAATTAAATTTGACACTTATTAAGTTCTTCAACCTCTTTTTCCTATAAAAAAAATAAAATCTAGGAAGGTGTTTTTAAATTCTAATTTTGTTACTCTTGAAATAAATTTACAAATTAATTTTTAAATATTTTCATAAATTTTTAACTTTTCACTCAATCCTTAAATTTTTATTTTAAATTTTACTTCTCAACTTTCGACCACATTATTTAGAAATTTTTCTAATAGTGGTCAAACCAAAAAAGTATTAGTCTATATATAATAAATTGATTCATAAGTTATCACTTTTTTTATTATTTTTAATTGATACATAAAAAGTTAAAATTTTATACAAAAAAAATTAAAATTTATTTTTAAATCTATTTCAAAAAATGTTAAAATTAAAACTTAAAAATATTTTCAAATTTTATTTTTCTTAAAAATGAATTTTTAAAATTACAATTAGATTCTATACAGGGACCTAAAAATAATTTTTATTTTATAGCGATCTAAAAGTAATTTTTAAAATTACAATTAGATCTTTTAAATAAATTTTGATAGAATTGATATAGTTTATACAATTGAATGAACAAATTAAAATGATTTTAAAAATAGAATTTAATTGATAATTAATTTAAAATTGAGATGATTTTCCTTATTTTATATGCATAAAGGAAATCAGGAAATTGTATGGAAAAAATGCCACCCACACAGACAAGAGGCAGACTTTAAGAACTCTCCTCCATTTATAAAACGCCACTAAAAGTCAGTATTGGTGGCTTGAACCCTTGTATCATTGTATGCATCTTCTTTTTTTATTATTATTTTTTTTTTGACAGAACGTAGGCTTATAACCTAGGAAACTTTCAACGAGATTATTATGGGGTAACAGACCCCACCCCTTTATGCATCTTCAGAGCAGGTTCCTCTATCAATCTACATCAAGTTTATCTCGAGTCCATGGTCTTTCTCATCTTCTTTGATATTTCAGAGCAAGTTCCTCTGATCAATATATATTAAGCTGGGAAAATTTTTATATACACTGCATGTATATACATCCAATGATAAAATTTAAAATAGAAGGTACATGTTATGTTTTTATTAACTAGGTCTATGACATTTAGATGACGTGTCTTATATCCTGTCATTGGGTATATACACCCAGTGTAGACAAGATTTTCTCATTAAGTTGATCTTAAGTCTAAGGTCTTTCCTTCCCCTTTTTAAATTTAATAGAGTCCAAGGTCTTTCCTTCCTTTCTTTAATTTAATAGAGAATGCTGATCTCAAATCCAAGGTCTTTCCCAACTTCTTTGATATTTCATAGCAAGTTCCTTAATCAATCTACATCAAGCTGATCTCAAGTCTTTCCTTCGTTTTTTAAATCCTTTTTTAAAAAACTAAATCAATTCAGTTGTAATTGTTTAAGTTGTTAATAGAACTATTTGATTTACAAGAGGTATGACATCAAAATTTTTTGCTAGAGTGGCTAAAAATAACTTACCTAATAACTTGATTATCAAACTGAAGAAGATTTTATAAGATAAAAAAAAAAAAAATTTGTAAATTACTTTTGTAATAGTACAACTTTTTTTTTTTATAATTTTATAAAATGTGTTAAATTAATGAAAATTAATTTTGATACTTATAAAAATATTATTTGTGCAAATTTGTTATTTTTTTTATATTTTTATACATTAAAATAAACTTCTCTAAAATAAAAAAATTATATATACTGTCTGACAATTAGTATATTTAGGAATATTAAATATTAAAATATTATCAAACTGATGTATTTAAAACAATATGTTAAATTGCTAAATAAAAATTATACTCTAAAAAAATAAAGTGGCGTGTGGTAACATCAAAATTGAATTTTTAAGTGATGGATAGTATCATCAAAGACGGTTTTATATATAGTTTTACATAATTTTTTATTTATTATATATTATTCATATACAGTATCATAGTTAATAACAATACTTTTTTTAAAAAAATAAAATATTTAGAACATATATTATTTATCAAACTACAGAATGTAATATATTTAATTAGTGTGAATAAATTATTAAACTTGTATTTTTTACAAATTTTAATTAAATAAATATAAAAATAATTCAAAAATTAAATGAAAATAGTTAAAGGTCAAATATCTCTTTGGATCAAGGCAACACACCAAATACAATAAATATCTAATATTAATGCACACACATGATTTGAACTAATATTAGCTTTAATCCCTATATATATAAACTTAAAATTTTGCTTGATAAAATTCAAGCTTATAATTATTAGGATTTGCAAGGCTGGTACAAACTTTTTGAATTTCATATGATAGCAGAAGCCCCAATATGATATAAGGATGATATTGTGATCCCTTACACAATAAAAAAATTTTGTTTTGAAATTATTTTTTTACCCTCAAATATAAGAAGCTAATCAAATGAAAACAGTAATATTTTTAGAAAATCGCTATAATATGAGCAGGCCCCAAAGAAGAAAAGAAAAAAAAAACAGAAAAAGGAATGTGAAACCAAAGGCAAAGCTTAAAGTGGCTGCCCATGTAGCACTGTTCTTTAAAGGTTGAGGCAATAGAGCACATAATCCTGATAAATAAGCAGAGAACATAAAAAAAGGTACAGATAATTCAACTAGAAGGCAGAGCTTATGGCTGAATTAGGTAAATATTCTTCCAAGCTGCAAATATTGAAGAAAAAAAGAGGAGAATTATGGATGCAAATGCTGTTCCAAGTGCTAGAGAATTAGCTGAGATGAATTCCTTAAAATGTTTGTCTTCACTTAAAGCTGCCTTGACGATTTTTTGACTATTTTTGTTACCGGAATCTAGCCCACCTGGAAGATTATAGATTGCTGAAAAGGTGATAGATGCAATGATTGTAGATACCCCCAAGTTAATGAGCTCCTCTCCTGTATACTTCCAGATTTTTCATTTTTTCCTCCTGCACTAGGCTCTAATTCCATCTCTAATTTTTGTGATTGATCTTGTGCCTGCGATTTAGTAGCTACTTCTTTTTTGTTATTCCTGATAGCTGCACGTTCCAAATTTTTTATAGCTCCATTTGGTCTTATTCTTTGCATATATATATATATATATATATATATATTTGAGAATATAGTCTTTGCATAATTTGAGTCTGTACAAACAAGTTTAAAATTAATATTTAAAACCAATCCCTGTTGGTCCAGGAACTTGCATTCTTTTAAGTCTCAAATTTGGCGTTGTGTATAGGAAAAATAGACATAGGGAAAGCTTTACTGTTTATAGATTCATCAAGCTCGATCTGAATTAATCGATATAAAAAGAACAAGAATCAAAATTCGCAAAGCATATACCTTTCTAGGACCTTGAAGAAGTGTACTTGATTGAATGATATCAAGGGTTGTCAAGCTTGCTAACATGGATAGTATATTACCATGTCCTGCAATTGCAACCAATTGTAAAGGCGTGTTTCCATTTCTTTCTTTGGCATTGATAAGATGGTGCTGCAGTTGTGGTGCCATTAGAAGAGTCCTGACCACATCACTTGTTCCATTTTCTGCAGCAACATGAAGAGCTGCGCGGCCTTTATTGTCCAATAACCCCAAAGTATCTGGACATGCATCTATAAGAAGTTGAAAAATATCCCTATGGCCTCTTTTTGCTGAAATGTGTGTGGCAGATTTGCCTTATTTTTCACAAGAGCAAGAGAGACATCATAAAGTAAGAGTACTCGGAAAACTGCAATATGCCCAACTTGTGCAGCATAGAGGAATCCCTCCACCAATATCAGGTTGAGAAATTGCAGACTGATCAGTATTTCGCACAGTATCCATGAAATCGAGCAGAATACGGACCAAAAATGAACTTTGTGTGAATGTAGTACTCTATGCTGTAACAAAAAACTGGTTGAATATTGTAACAAGACCAAGAGGCCGAAAACTGTAAATTTGGAGTGAGAAGCATTTACCTTCCCCAATGTACTTTATCGTGTCACTGAAAACTGGTCGAAATTGGTAGCCACAATTGTAAAGAAAGAGGCAAGCAACAATAAAATTGTTGGCCATATTTTTCATATTAAATAAAAGTTGTACTCTAAAAAAGCAAATAAAAGAATGATTAATAACAAAAACATTAAGATCTTTAATAAATATTACTTCTCATTTAACCAAAATTACTTAACTCATCGTGGTTTTATTTGGTTATCTAACCAAACTAGAACTATTATTATAATATTGATCAGGAAGGCCATTTTTGGTTATTTTTGACGGAAAATCAATTTTTTTTATTTTTCATTTTTTGTGATATAAGTATTGAATTTTTTTTATCTGAGCATATTTTCTTATTTTGCTCATTATTTTGTAAAGATGTTACTCTTTTTTAAATGAGAAAATTTATAGTTGACAAAAAGAAATACTTTTTTAGATTTATAGAACTGTAGATCGGTATATTTTTTATCAAGAAATTTATTTATTTATTTATTTTTTTTCAAATTGAAATGAGCATTCTTAAAGGAACGATATTTATGGATAAAGAAAGAAATTTGATGAAGCCTCCCACCTAGCTATAATTCTCATTTTCTTAAAAAAAGTTCACAATCTATTGATATGTGCTTGAAGAATGATTTTTAGTATCAGCTAATAAAAATAGTCTAATATATTTACCAGTATAAATATATTTCACAATCTAATATATTTATCAGCTAATATATATATTTTGAGTGTATCAACTTAGTTGAGATGCTTGGGTGTGTTTCCTGATTTCCAACCTCTAGCTCTTATTCAAAAAAAAAAAAAATATATAGTCTAATATATTTACCAGTATAAATTTTTGTTTCTATAGTTTAGTTTTTCTATGGTCTCCTTTTAATGTTATAATTTTATTTAATCTAATCATTTTCTGCAGTATTTTTTGCATATACGTGCTTTTGTCATGATTCTATTAATGTTTTTACAGGAATTAAAAAAAATTACTCTGGTGAGGATAAAAATATTTGTAATATATATTAAATAAAAAAACTAATTATTTTTTTTATTTGGGTGAAAGTAAAATAAAAGTAAGACATAAAAAATGGCTATTATAAATGGGAGAATTTTCCATAGGTATAATGTACTAGATATGGGTAAGAATCCATTTAAAAAAAAAAATCTCTTAATACTTCAAAAATATATCTTTTACTAGTGAGATAGTAGTCAGTAAAAACTCTATTCTAAGGTGCATAATTCAAATTTTACCATGGTTGATTTAAAAAGAAAGATTGTCCCTTATTATACCGTCCATCAATGTTAAAGTCATATAACCACTTTATTAAAATAACATTTACTAAAAATTTTCCAAATTAATAACTAGCCTGCATCCTTACTTCTTTCTAGTTCTACTTTTTTTTTTTTAATTCTCCCGTAATTGGATCATGATTTGAACTAATATTAATTTAATATCTCATGTCTTTTGCTTAAGGATAAATGAATTTTCATCATGTTCTTTTAAAGAAAAAGAAAAGAAAAAATTATCACAAAAAAACATAGAAGAAGGAAATGTGGACAATTACAAAACAACATTTATGATCAATAAAAACAAATACTACGAATAAAAAACGTACAGATTATATATATAATTAAGTTTTACACATTTGATATAAAATTACGAGCCCAATCCCTAAGAAAAAAAAAAAAAAACTGACATATCTGGGGAAGCAATATTATTGAGAAGGCAAGCTTAAAAAGGCTGCCTGTGAAACAGTGCTATCCAGAGATTTAGGCAACAGTGCAGATGATCCATCAAAATAGGCAGAGAACATAGCAACCATGGACAGATATTTGAGTTTTTGAGTTTTTCATGGTTAGTATAATTTTAATTCATGCTCTAATTATTTTATGTAATTCAGGAAAGAAATTTTTTTTTTATGAAAAAATAATGGGTAGAGATTTTTGCACCCCTTCTCTTAATAATAGCACTCCATTTTGACTTTATTAACAATTTAAATGACTTAATTACCCTTAATTTCAAATGATTATATACCTTTCATAACAATTATTATTAACTTAAAAATTATTTTTTTTGATAAAAATTGAGACCAAATATCAGGAGATGCACCCAATCATCCCAACTAGGTTGGCACGATCTTAGCACCCTCAACATGTAAAAGGACTCAAAATATTATTAATGAAAATAAAAAGTACAATAAGAGAACAACAAAGAAAGAAAATCAACAAAACCGAAACCTCTCTACAACACTAAAATCTTCAAAAAGAAGATTTATACAAAAATCAGGACTAGAATGCCACCACTTAAAATGAGTATGATGCGCTCCAAACTTAGCCAGATTGTCCGCAACACCATTGCCTTCACGATAAATATGAGAAACAACAAAATTCATGCCACTAAGATCATGCAAACAATAATCCCATTGAAGCCAACCACCCAAGGAACATTAGTAGAACGAGTTTGAAATAAATTCACAGCCCAAGTGGAATCACATTCTAACCATAAATTGCACCAACCTAATTCCTTTGCTTTTCGAATAGCAAACATGGCAGCTTGTAATTCAGCAATGTAAGCAAAACCCACACCCGTATTAAAAGCAAACGCACCTTTAACAAAGCCTCTAGCATTGCGAAAAATCCCACCAGCTCCAGACATCCCTGGAGATCCAATTGCTGATCCGTCAGTATTAGCTTTAACCCAACCAAGAATAGGAGGCCGCCAAGTTACACTAATAATCTTTGGAGCTTTAGAAGGAATAGCAGCTATATTAAATAAAGCAAGAGTTTGCAAATCTGCCAAAGAGTTATTCATAGAACCATGATTAAAGAAAGCACACTCTTTAATCAACTTCCAAAGGGTGCGAAGTGTCATGAAGATATTAGGCTTATCCCCTTCAAAAATAATTAAATTTCGGCTATGCCATATCACCCAAATCGCACTAACAATAGCTGAATTCCAAAGGATTCTAACCTGAGAACTGAAAGTGCAAGTCATAGCAAAATTGACAAGAGAGACAAGAGAAGTACCCGAAGAGAATAGAGGTCTCTGAAAAGCATTACCTACAGCAGTCCAAATTTCTTTAGCAAAAGAGCAGTTAAGAAATAAGTGATCAACTGTTTCCAAAGTAGCATGACAAAAGCAACACCGAGAGGCAATGTGAAAGCCTTTCTTAATCAAGTTATCCTCAGTGGGCAAGAAACCAAGGTATACAAAATAAAAATCTAATAATTTTAATACAAATAATTTACTTTGAATTAATAGTTTTTATATTATAATCACTCATGATTGAGATTATATTATAGTGTAATAGTTTTTATATTGCACTCCTAATAAGGGCGGCTTTATTGTTGTCAAGATTAATCAGGAGATTTATGAACAACAAATAACTTTATGTCAACATGCCCTAATTGCTAGAGTGGTTCTTTCAAAGGGCGAAGCACCATGGAAATTGGTAGACTTGAAAAAGAAGCTTTCATTAGTTTAGAGTTTTTCCACTCCTTGGAAACTAGTTTCGTTAGGATGTGGTTTTTATCATGTCATCTTAAACTCTTCCGCAGAGAAAAATTCAGTTTGGGGACGGGGCTCAATTGTTCTAAAATCGGGTATTTTGCACCTTCAACGTTGGTCTCTGGTTTTCGAACCATCCGCCCAAAAATCAACAAATACTCAGGTTTGAGTTAGATTTTATAAACTTCCATGGGAGTACTGGCATCAGCAAATTTTGGTTTCAATTGTAAAAGACATTGAGGTTCCCTTGAAAATTGATCACGCTACAACAATGGGAGACTTTGGTCACTACGCTCGTGTTTTAATTGACATTGATATGTCTTCGAACCTTCCTGAAAATATGCTTATTGAACGAATTGGAAAGAGTTTTTTCATAGACGTGGTCTACAAGAATTTGCCAAGCTTTTGTTCTTTTTGTTCCAATATTGGACACACTCGTCAAGACTGCCACCTTAACAAAACAGCAGTTGGAAAACCTAAAACTAACAAACCTGATAACAGATTACGAGTTTTGAAGCCCAAAACTACAGCTTTAGATGTTCCTGTTCATAATACTTTTGCTAATCTTCAATCAGATTTGCATTCTGATGGTCCTATAGCTGATCAGACCGATGCCCCTTTCAGGTAACAATAGAAAACTTCAAAATAATAGAATACTTCAAATGTCTCAAATTAGACTGACGTTGTTCTCAGGAAGCCACAATAATCCACAGAGGTTTTCCTAGCTGGTTTGCAGTCAGGTATAGGTATTTAGGCTCCTCTTGATGATGATGACATTACTGTAGCTATGAATTAGGCAACCAATATTGATGATGGTACAACTATTGTTGTTCGAACCCATAACACGAGTGATTCTTAGGCATTACATTCAGTTGGTAAGGTTCCTGATTCTATTTCGAAGGAGGTTGATGAGGATACTCAACATAATATTACCGACTCATGGCATGCAAAGGATCCCATTCAAGGGGACAATAATTATGATATTGAAGATCATCCTCACTCCCCTGTTATTGAGTATCGTATTGTCTCTTAAGCTAACGATGTCGAAATAGAGGAAGAATAATGTACTATTATTAAAAGGAAGCAATCTCAAACTAAGCAAGACAAGTTAAAAGTTACTCTTTCTAAATGAGTAACTAAGAAACCCGAAAAGTTAAACCTATGAAGATCCTCTATTGGAATTGTCGAGGTTTGGGGAATGCTAGAACCCAGCGCACTTTGTTTTCTTTTTATAGGCAATACAATCCATA
The DNA here is from genome assembly GCA_949634005.1 of Mallotus japonicus. NCBI lineage: Eukaryota > Viridiplantae > Streptophyta > Magnoliopsida > Malpighiales > Euphorbiaceae > Mallotus > Mallotus japonicus. The sequence continues at coordinate 11,762 of CATIWK010076748.1, forward strand.
TTATGTTTGTCTGGCAGAACTTTTGGTGCAATTTTCAGCTATTTCTCAGTCTTTTTGGCGTGGTTTGAATTTGGATTTAGTTGCTACTAATAATCTTTATTTACTTTCTCTATGGGTATTACATAAAAGTGGTTCTCCTGTTCCAACTTTTCTTCACATCCATGAGCAGCATATTACATTAGATGTTTCCTTTGCTAATGCTTTGCATAAAATCTCGTTTGTCTATAGTAGTGCCTGGCATAATCGTCGGATGACTTTATGGTCCGATTTATCTACTCTTTTGGCTCACTCCTCTTCCAGTTGGTGCACTATTGGTGACTTCAACTCAATTCTTAGCTCTCATAAAAAATCTGGAAGCCCTCTAATTGCTGGCCCTTGTAATGATTTTCATTCCTTCATTGATGATTGTTCTGTTAAAAAGTCATTACTAATATTAAAAAAAAAAAAAAAAGAAGTCAGAATTGTAGGCACCGAATTCGGTGCCTACCAAGTTGAAAATTTTGAAAGTTGATTTATTTTTTTTGTCTGCTTTTGTATGATGAAGCCTATATAAAGGCCATATGGTAGAAGCAAAAATATATAAGCAACAAGCAAAAAAAAAAATGCAAGTGAGTGTAGTGTGGGGTTTTTTGTGAGTGTGTGCATTTATGAGTGGTGCAAAATAAAGTGAGTGGTGTTTATTATAATTCATGCAAGTGTAGTGTGAGTGTGGTGTGAGTGGTGGATAGTAGCGTGAGTACTATTCCAAAAGTGTGTGAAAATAATTTTTATTTGTAATAGTGAAATATTTTTAGTAAAAATATTTTCCTATTCACTATTTGTTGTCTCATTTTTTTCACGTGCTATTTTATTATTTTATATACCTAATTT
>CATIWK010076780.1:0-34053 GCA_949634005.1 Mallotus japonicus
CATTTCATATCCAACAACATTCTATTTAATCATCCGGTTAAAGACAATGTTAGAATGTGTCAAAACATAAAATAGTTATGTAGAAATCCATGGTGATTTCAAGGTCAAAGGACTAAAACAGTATTACTGTGATGAGAAATACTTATAATAATAATCTATCTAGTATTCTCATAGTGGGTCAATCCAGTACATGATTTCTCAATATGTACCTATGAGTTGACTTAATATCTCATATTCATGATTAGTAAAATATAATCATAAGTCAACATCATACTAGCCTTAATTCATTAATATTTATAGAATAAATAAATGGCTAGGGATAATCTAAATAGAACTCATAGTTTAATCTAAGGGTTTTACTATTAAGTCACATACTTGATGACCTTAAAAAGAATTAACTATTCATTTAGTTATCATAAAAAGAAATGATAATGGAAATGCCTCTTTATTAATAAAATGATAAAGTCAATACATAATCACAAATTATTGACCTAGTGCATATCACTAACAAAAACAACACAGTGTAAGAACACTGAAAAGAATAAAGCAATGGAAACAACTAATGAAATCGATAATTATTAAAACCCATAGGATCAGCTCACATCAGATGATGACATTCATCTGGAAATGTAGGCCACCAAGCATCAGCAGAAAGAGAAATAGCTATGTTGGATAGGCGGTCGGCAACCATGTTCTCCTCCCGAAAAATGTGGGTGACCTGAACGCGAAGCTTTAACAGCAGAGTCAAGCACTGGTGCCACGGCTTGCGAAGATGCCAAGGGACTTCAGAACTCCTAGAATGAATCAGCTTGACAATAATGGCGGAATCACTCTCAATCCATAAAGGATTATAGTTAAAACGAACAGCAAATTTCACCGCAGCCATGACAGCATGTAACTCAACGTCAAAGGAAAAACATATGCCTAAAGGAATTATGAAAGCACCAACAGAGTAACCATTCGAAATGCGGAAAATACCACCAGAATCTCCAAGGCCACCGTCTGTATTCACCTTAAACCAACTGCGGATAGGAGGAAACCAATTAACTGGATGTGGGATAGGAGCCAACTTTGGAGAACCAGATATGGACAGGCGACGAAGAATAAGTAATTCATACTGAGAATTGTGCATTGTACCAACTTTGAAAATTTCTGATTCTTTGATATATTTGCATAAAGACCGAAAAGAAACAGAAATAGGAATGAACTGAGCTTTGAAGGTTGCCATATTACGAGCTCTCCAAAGCAACCAAAAAATGGTAACAAGTCCAACCTTCTAAAGCGCCTGAAGTTGACTGGAAAAGGATAGGGAAGATGCAGCTTTGAATAAATCAAGAGCTGAGCCAACGATAGGAAAATTGACCTGAAATAAATCTTGGAAAGCTTGCCATAACGCTAAAGCATATAGACATGATACGAGAATGTGATCAATTGTTTCACTAGCAAATGAACATAAGCGACAACATGAAACTAGGACCATGCCTTTCTACTGTAAATGGTCATCAGTGGGCAGATGGTAATGAAAGGCAAGCCAACACAATAGAGAGCGGCTTGGCGGTAGATAGTGACGCCATAATTCTCGACCCCAGGCAACCTTAGGACCAGGAACTTAGAAAAAATCAGCAGCAAAACGATAAGAGAAGGCCCCGTTTAGAGAGAATTTCCAAACAAATAAGTCCAAATTATTGTCCAAGAATATAACATTATCCAAATTCGAAACTACCTCTAGAAAAGCAGTTGAATAATTATGAGGAATATGCCATCTACCATCCCAATAAACATCTTTAATAGTAGTCACAAGGTGCTTACACATCGAAGGAGGAATGCCAATCTTACTAGCAATTGAGAAACCAAAGAAATTCGAAGTCCAAAGAGAAAGATTAGAACTAAGAGCTGGTAGCCATTGAGAAGAATTCTGAAAATCAAGATAAATGCCCTTAAGAGACGGCCAAATCGAAGAGCAGACATAAGAAACTCTGGGAGTGCCATATTTCAGAAATCTATGCCGGAGAAAATCATAAACAAAAGAAGGATCATAACATAATTTCCAAGAAACCCAACCCAAAAGAGCCTTATTCAGACAAAACAATCTTTTAAGGCCAATTCCTCCCTCATCAATTGGAGAACAACAATTATCCTAATTAACATAAATCAATTTTTTACAGGAAATAGAACCCGTCCACAAAAAATTATAAATAGCTTTCTCTATATGCTTCAAAAGAGTAGGAGGCCATTTATAAATCATGAAACAGTGAAGGAGAGAACCATAAATCGAAGACTTAATTAAAGCAAGACGACCAGCCATAAACAGGGAATGGCCTTTCCATCCTTCTAACTTAGCAATTATTCGAACATCGTATCACTTCAACCATTTACTTTTAGGAGCACTAATAAACATGGGAACACCTAAATAGATAAAAGGGAAAATCTCGGGTCTCATTCTGGCTCTAGAACATAAAGAATTAACACGAGGAACAGAAATACCCTTACTAAGAAATAATTCTGATTTTTCCCAATTAACCTGCTGCCTAGATAGAAAGCCATAATCATGGAAAACCTTAGCAAGAAGATCAATATTAACTCTAGTAGCTTGACAAAATATAAGAATATCATCGGCATAGAGCAAATGAGTAAGACAAACAAAGCTACCACTAAACATAGGAGCAAGACTCCCTGAAACTATAAGTGAAGCAAGCTTTCTACTTAAATAATCCTCTGCCAAGCAAAAGAGCAAAGGAGAGAGAGGATCACCTTGATGCACACCACGAGACATTGAAAAATAACCATGCTAGCCACCATTAAAGAGAACAGATAATTTCACAGAAGCAAAAATATTCCCAATCCAATCACAGAACTTGCCAGAAAATCCAAAACTATAAAGAACAGTCAAAATAAAATCCCATTCCATGGAATCAAAGGCCTTCCGGATGTCAATTTTGACTGCCATATTACCACCCTTACAATTCCGATTCATAACATTGAAACACTTTGAGGCAGCAATAATGCAATATTCAATATTCCTACCCTTAATAAAACCAAACTGATTAGCAGAAATTATTTTAGAAGCAATGGGAGCAAGACGCTGAGCTAAGATTCTAGTAATAATCTTGAAAACAAAATTACTTAAAATAATAGGCCTGAATTTATCAACAGAATTAGCACCCTGAATTTTTGGAATAAGCACCATTAAATTGGAATTAAGACCACCAAAAATTGTTCTCGATGTAAAAAAACTACAAATAACATTACAAAGATCATACCCAATAATATTCCAACATGAACGATAAAAATGACCTGTGTAACCATCTAGGCCTGGGGCAGTGTGAGAATCCATATAAAAAACCACTGAATGAATAAGCTCATTAGAAGGCATAAAGGTAAGAGCAAGGTTGTCTGCCTCTGTGACTAAGCTAGGAATGACATCCGCAATGCAAGAAAAATCATGGGGAGCAGCATCTGAAGTAAAAAGCTTAGAAAAATAATCAATAACATGACTATTAATAACCGAGGCATCTTCAACTAATTCTCCATTAATCACTATGGAAGAGCCAATACTCTGAGCTCGACGCCTAGCCAGAAGGCCATGATAAAATTTAGAATTACGATCACCATCCTTCAACCATTTTACCCTGCTTTTATCTTTTAGAAGCAACTCCCGCTAAGATAAATGTAGAGAAAGATTATTATTGGCCTCTAACTCTTGGCGATACAAATCATCAGAGAACCCATGAGTCTCAATCGCCTACTGAACCAAAATCAAAGATTGTTTAGCTTTGGAAATTAAAGAATCCACATGACCAAATGTGTTTTTATTCCAATTCCTCAAAAAAGATCGTAACAATTTTAATTTAGTCATCATGATGAACACTATATGGTTAGAGATAGAAAGAGAACTCTAGAAACCACCTACTGTAGATAAAAAATGATCATGAGTAGTCCACATAGATAAAAAATGAAAAGGCTACGGCTTAATTGATAGATGCCGACATGAAAGAAGAATGGGATTATGATCATAACAATGGCGCGCAAGAGTATGGCACTCAATGGAAGACCAATTCTGAAAAGAAGAGTTAGAGCATAAGGCACGATCAAGACGAATATCCACATGGCCCTTTGTTGTCCAAACAAGTTAGAGAACATTTATTTAGAGAAGAAAGAAAATCATGACATGACCGAACATTTAGGAGGACGACCTGTCTTCTCATGAGCACTAAAACAGGCGTTAAAATCTCTAATAACAAACCAGTTATCAGTAATCAAAGTGGAAAGATACTCCAACTTAGCCCAAAGATGCGTCCGCATAGAACATAAGACATGCGCATAAGCACAAGTAAGGAATTGGGATTGCATATTGAATTTACACTCCACAGTAATATGCTGAGACGAACTAGAAAAGGCAGTAACACTCCTAGCTTCCACATCATTAGAAACAAGCACCCAAAGAGAAGGGAGAGCCACATCATTAGAAGCAATGAAAGATAAATTTAGAGAGCGCCAGTAACTAAGAGAAATAGAGTCAAAATCTACTTTTGGTTCAGCCAAACAAAAAAAAGAAGGTTTATGTGAGCGACAAAAATTAAATAAAGTACGTTGGGTGGAAGGGTTACCCAAACCCCTACAGTTCCAAAATAAAAAATTCATTGAGAGATATTTGAAACCGACCTCATTTGAGGTCTTGTACCTGCGAGATCCACTTTCCTAGGAGATTTCTTTTTCTTTTTGCTAGAAACAACCTGCCAATTACCAGTTTCCTGATCTTTAATGTCTACCCATGGCTGATTGGCAATAGACTGCATCTCATGCTATGCCAAAACCCGACAACCTGAGTCATTATTAGTAGAAGAAATTCCATCGGCTGTACCAACCTAGTCAGGTGGATTTACGCCAAGCAGCTGCTCTGCTGGAATGTCCGGAGTGACATCTGTGATGGCCGTATTAAAAGGAACCTGAACAGCGGCAGGGATCTCCTTTGGACTATCAGATGGGGCAATGGGATTTTGGTCAGTCGCAGGAATGGATTGACGTAGATGGGCGAAAGCAATATCAACAAGGATGTTGGAATTTCTCTTTGGCCTCCATACTTTACGAACTGGTGAACGACCTCTATCCTGAGCATCATTTTGATTTGCCTTAGGAGGGATAATGGAAGCCTGAGACTTAACAAGTCGACATGACAAAGCACCATGACCAATCGAATTGCAAGTTCGACAAAATTCAGGTAAGCTTTCATAAAGGATATTAATATAGAATAGGGAACCATTGCAGTCTAACACCATCAAATATTGTAGGGAATTTGCAAGATCAACATCTATTAACACACGAGCAAAATGTCCCAGATCACCATCTAATGTTGCCTTATCAATACGAATTGGAGTGCCAATAGTTTTAGCAATATCAACGAGAATCTATGGATCCCAGAATTCCCATAGTAACCAGTAGAAACAGACCCAAAGCTGAGTCGAAGTTGATTTTTGTTTGTAGGGATCAAAGCCTGGACTCCATCATCATCGACATCTCTGAGAATAATTTCTTTGGAAAGTTGCCAGCACAGTATTTCATTAACTGGAATGCTATGATGATACTGAGAGCATATCAAGTAATATTTATGGAATCATTACAAGGTTCAACAAGGATAAATTTAAATATTTTTTTATCCATACTCAATGTTAATAACTAAAAAGGGCACAAAAATAAAATACGTACCCCAGAATCCTAGAATCTTTTGTTGCCATTGATCTTTCAAGTAATAACTTTGAAGGGGACATTCCAGAAGGGATTAGAAATTTGAAAGGCCTTTGTTTACTCAATCTTTTAAACAATAATCTCAGTGGACACATTCCATCATCATTAGGAAATCTTATAATGCTCGAATCTTTGGACCTTTCAGGAAACAATCTGTCAGGGAATTTCCTCAAGAATTAACACAACTCGATTTTCTTTCGGTTTTTAATATATCTTTTAATAACCTTGTAGGCCCCATACCACATGGGAAACAATTTGATACATTTCAGAATAGTTCGTACCTAAATAACTCAGGTTTGTGCTGAAAATCCTCTATTTAGGAAATATGAAACTGCAGAGGCATCGCCTCCCTCTTCTAGCACTGGAGAAGATCATGACTTGGGTTCTTCTATATTAGAATTTAGTTGGAAACCTATTGTGATTGGGTATGGAATCGCACTAATAGTTGGAGCAATGATTGGACACATTGTTATGAATAAGAAATTCGAATGGTTTTTGAAGACTTTCAAAGTAAAACATCAAAGAATTGCATGTAAGGAAATGGTTATGCAACTTTCATGTGTGGTAAGCACAAGCCTTAAATAGGGTGAAATTTTAAAAATTTTCACTTGCATAACCCTTCATAACATGAAGATTTCCTTTCCCATAGATCCATTTTGCAATTTACACATAGCTAAATATCAAACAATGCATACAAACATCAACCTAGGAATTCTAAGTTTGGGAATACTTACAAACTCCTAAGTTTGATGTAGACCACAATAGTTATCTACAAAATTTGATGTAGTTCGATTCACCTCTTGAATCAAATGCTCTAGCCTCCCAAATGTTAAGCCTCTAGTTTGAAACACCAAATCTTCTCCAAATCACTTTCTGGCTTAGATTGGATTAGATGCAAGTAGCCTATCAAATGACCCTTATAAAACTTGCACTAATTTAATCTCTTTACAAGAACAATTAGGGTTTTTTTTTTATGCATGTGTTTCTTTCTTTTGTGTGTCTCTACATAAATTCTCTAACCCAAGAACATATCTTAGGTTATGTATTTATATATTGAAAAAGCAAACCCTATCACATGATAAGTATGCAAGTTGTAAAGTGTGTAGAGAATTAATACATCCCATGTATTATGTCTAAATTCATTCTCTACACATACTAATGTGATATAAACCTTATCATACCCATTGTCAATAATATACACATAAAGGATAATGCATGCCTAACATGACAAATTTGACCATGTCATGTTCACATGGATTTGGGCTTGGTAATTGGGCCAACACTTGACCCAAGCCCAATCCATCATACAAATGGGCCTAGATAAGGTTCATGGGCCTTTTCAATATGTTTGACTAATCCTTGGTCCAAAACTCTTTTGGGCCTAGGCCTAAACTTCTTGGGCCATCAATCCAAGTCCACTTAGAAACAACATATATTATTAATTTAATACTTTAATTAATATCTCATATTAATTAAGTATAAATTACTAATTAAACTCTTGGTTGAATTAGATTTCATGATATGCTAGAATCATTGCTTAAAGCATAAATCCAATTCTACTAATCTTAATTAATTGATTAAACTCTTTAATCAATAATTAAATTAATGTTAATGGTGATTTAGTGAAACTCTTTTAGGTATGACTTACTAGGTTCATGTCTAATTGGAAATGAGAAGATAATATCAACACTTGATATTATTTGAAACTCCTTTCAAGTCTAAATGTGAAAATCCCAGTTATACACATTTAGTTCTCATAAATTGTGAGTGACCCCTAGCATCGATATCATAACTACCCAATTAGAAATGAATGCATTTATTAATTCACACGAACCCTTTGCTCAAAATTACAATGCACTAAAATCCCTTCATTAGAAGATCCCGATATAGCCTAGAGTCATGGTTTAATCAAACTCTAATAGTTATATCATATGACCTTATCTCAAGTTCTAATTCTTGGTAAAACATAACCAACACTGAAACTCTTTCAATCTGTGTCATGTTTGTCATGGCCAGGAACTTATTCATCAAGAAAGAACTTAAATAGCATAGGATCTTATCCCGATTCACTCTAGGCAATGAATCCCATCTTAGGTGAACACTCATCCATACACTTAACCGACTAGAGCCATCATACGCCATATACCCATGTGTGATTAACACAAGTATGTAAGCGGTAATAAACCCTAACCACTTAAATGTGGATGATTGTGTTACCTTAGGTCAAAGGACTATATGCACCATTATGACCTAGATTGTGATTGTTGACTATAAGTGAATATCCACGCAATCACAAATCTAATGTCATTTTTCGATCCACCCATCACATGAGTATCCACATGTCTATTCTGATATCTCATATCAAGTAGTATGAGACTCACTACCTCCCACTATTAGTATCACATACTAATCAAAGGAAATAGACAGAGGTGATAGTCAAATTAATATTACCCAAATATTAATTTATTGACTACGAACATTTTATAGCATATGTACTACATAAATTTGTAGCTCATATTATTAACTCTTGATAATAAATTTATTTAACATTATGCTAATGGATAAATATTCAATTAAATAAACACTTTAAATAATATAATATTATTTTATTGCCATTTGGGATAATTTACAATGTCAAAATATATGATTGGCCTTTAGGGCATACCACTTATGCTAACAATCTCCCACTTACACTAGAGCCAATCACTACAATATCTTAGACCCATCTTCTCAAGATGTCGATCCAGCTATAATTGCGTTAGTGCTATAGTAAGTGGATCAGTGACAGTATCAGCTGAAGCTACCTTTTGCACGATGATGTCGCCTTTTCCAATAAGTTCCCTGATAATATAAAAATGCCTTTCTATGTGTTTGGATTTCTGTGAGACCTCGGTTCATTTCCTAAAGCAATGGCTCCATTATTGTCATAATAGAGAGGAATCGAGGACTTAATAAAAGGAACAATTCCCAGTTTGGTAATGAACTTTTTAATCTAAATAGCTTCTTTATCAGCATCATATGCAGCTATATACTCAGCTTCCATAGTGGAATCAACAGTCACACCTTGCTTAGAACTCTTCCAGCTTACTGCTCCTCTATTACAAATAAAAACAAACCCAGAGATTGACGTTCTATCATCCACATCTGATTAAAAATCAAAATCTGTGAAACCATCTATTTGTAGATTACCTCCTCCATAAGTTAAGACTAAATCTTTAGTCCTTCTCAAGTACTTAAAGATTGCCTTAACAACTATCCAGTGTTCCAAACCTAGATTGGATTGAAACCTACTAGTCACACTAACAGCATAGGCAATGTCTAGCCTAGTACACAACATAGCGTACATCAAGCTTCCTCTAGCCGAAGCATAAGGAACTTTAGCCATTTGCTTCATCTCCTCGGGTGTTTTAGGTGACATACCCTTGGATAAATGGATACCATGCTTAAATGGTAACAATCCTCTCTTGGAATCAAGCATGTTGAACCTCTTCAACACCTTTTCCAAGTAAAGACTTTAGGATAAACCTGTCATTCTTCTCGATGTATCTCTATAAACTCAAATGCCAAGAATATAGGTAGCTTCCCCTAAGTCTTTCATAGAGAAGGTTTTACACAACCATAGTTTCACTTTTGTAAGCATGCCAACATCATTCCCGATTAATAAAATATCATCAACATATAAAACTAAGAAAGTGAGTTAGCTCCCACTAACCTTCTTGTACACACAAAGCTCATCTTCATTTTTTATAAAACCAAAAGATCGAATGGCTTCATCAAAATGATGATTCCAACTCCTCGAAGCTTGCTTTAGACCATAAATTAATCTATTAAGCTTGCACACTTTGGAACTATCCTCGGATTCAAAACCCTTGGGTTGCTCCATATAAATCTCTTCCTCAACATAACTATTGAGAAAAGCAATTTTGACATCCATTTGCCAAATCTCATAATCATAGTGTGCAGCAATGGCAAGAAGTATTCGAATGGATTTAAACATGGCTACCAGCAAGAAGGTTTCCTCGTAGTCAACCCCTTGCCTTTGGCGAAACCCTTTGGCTACAAGCCTTGCTTTATAGGTATCAACCTTTCCATCTGTACCAATCTTCCTCTTGAAGACCTATTTACGTCCTATAGGTACAATACCTTCAGGTGGATCAACAAGTGTCCAGACTTTATTTGCATACATAGAATCCATTTCAATTTTCATTGCTTCAAGCCATTTTAAAGAATCTTTACCTGATAAAGCTTCTTCATATGTTGTAGGATCATCATTATGATTGCTTTCTTTATGAATATGAAACTCTTGCATATAATGTAGAAAACTGTATCTCTCAAGTGGATGAGATACCCTACTTGATCTTCTAGGAGTTGGTATGATGATATTTTCAGTGGGATTAGACTCTTGATCAACATCCATTTGATAAACTTGATTGGCTTTATTAGAAGATTCCTCTTCTAATGCTATCTTCCTTCCTTTACCACCTTCTTGAAGAAACTCTTTCTTAAGAAATATGGCATCTCTGCTTACAACAACTTATTCACTAGGAAGATAGAAATAATATCCTAAACTATCTTTAAGATATTCAATAAGCCTCCCTTGAATTGACCTTGCATCCAATTTATTTGTTTTCAACTTTTTGATATAAGTTGGGCATCCCCAAATCTTAACATGCTTAAGACTTGGTACCTTACCATGCCATATCTTATATGGTGTGGTAGAAATAGACTTAGATGGAACACGATTCAAGATGTAAGCTGTAGTTTATAATGCAAAGCCCCAAAGGAAAGTAGGCAAATCCGTATAGCTCATCATTGATCGAACCATATCTAAGAGAGTTTGATTCTTCCTTTCGGATACACCATTTAGTTGAGGTGTTCCAGGTGGAGTTAGTTGTGAAATAATGCCATGTTCCTTAAGGAATCCAATAAATTCGGTTCTCTGATCATAGGATTTTAATACTTTTCCTCGTTTGGTTCTCTACTTGGACCTTGAATTCCTTGAATTGTTCAAAGGATTCATATTTAAATTTCATTAAATATAAATGTCCATACCTTGATAGATCATCTATAAAGGTAATGAAGTAGCAGAACCCACCTCTTGCCATTTGATTAAATGGCCCACATACATCACTATGTGTTATTTCCAAAATTTCTTTAGCTCTTTCCATTTGTCCAATAAATGGTGATCGGGTCATCTTGCCTTGGATACAAGCTTCACAAGTTGGATTGCTTGAGGATTCAAGATTACTCAAGATTCCTAATTTTTTCAACTTTGTGATTCTATCATCCGCAATGTGACCTAATCTCAAGTGCCATAGAAATTTTGGATTAGAGGCATTATGAATTAGCATTGTATTCATAACATTTAAATTGGTTGGGTATTGTTTGTTATTGAATTTATTATCAATATAATAAAGACTATGTAATACCATGCCAACTATCTCATAATCAAAATAGATAGTACATACATCTCTTTTAAATAAAAACTTATAACCTTTTCTAGTCAAACTAAAAATAGAGATGATGTTCTTATAAGCATTAGGTACATATAAAACATTGTTCAATAACAAAACATGATTATTTAAGTCAATAGAGGTGGTTCCTATAGGTTTGACAACAACACTTGCTCCATCTCCAAGCTTTAAAGTCACCTCATTTGACCCCAACCTCTTTTCACTTGCTAGATCTTGCAAGGAAGAACATATGTGAGAACTAGCACCGGTATCCAATACCCATGCATTAGATGAACTCTTAGAACATTTAGAAATAAATAAATTGAAGAAAGTCTCACCTTCTCCGATCTTGTCCTTTCCTTTGATTAATTCGAGGAACTTAGGACAATTTATTTTCTAATGCCCATCTCATTGCCAATAGAAACACTTTCCTTTGCCTTTGTTCTCAACTTTCTTTTTGCCTTTCTTTTTGCTTATACCTCCCAAAGCCTTAGGAACTCTTTCCTTAGCTTTCTTGCTTTTGTTGCCCTTGTTCTTCTTAGTCCCACTAGAAGAGGCAATCAAAGCAACTTCCTTCCCTTTTTCACTGTGAATAGCCTTTTGGGCCGTCACAAGCATGTTCAACAATTCCGCAAGTGTGCACTCAATTTTATTCATATGAAAATTGGCAATAGTTTGCCCAAATGACTCCGAAAGGGATTGTAAGATCAAATCGGTTTAGAGTTAAGCATCCATCATGAAATCTAGACTCTCAAGTTCCTCAATGGAACGAATCATAGAGTTCACATGAACTCCAACATCCTCTCCTTCCTTCATTTTAGCACAAAAAAAGCCGCTTGGATATCTCATATCTAGCGGTCCTACTATGTTCACCAAACAACTCTTGTAGGTGAAGTAGGATATCCTTTGCATTAGTGTACTTCTTATGTTGTCTATGAATTTCATTGCTCATGGAAGCCCATATAATGCAATGTGCTTGTAAGTCATCATCTCTCCATTTTTAAAGAGTGTCACGTTCATCTTGTGTAGCATTGGGTGGAAGGGGTCCAGGAGGACTTTGTTATAAAACATATAGAATGCGTTCGAAGGCTAAAACAACTTTTAGATTACGTAGCCAATCAATAAAATTAGGTCCGGTGAGCCTATGATTTTCGAGAATGATGCTTAGTGGGTTTGAAGACCTCATATTATCAAATTGCTGCAAAATATAACAAGATTATTAGTTATTATGACATTGTTAACATTACCATTAGATTTGGTCTTTAATCATAATGGCCTCCCACTAACTTGGCGAATCCTACACTTCCAAAATAGGAAACGGAAATCCCTTATTGGATGGATTTCTAGTGGGTGATAGAGTTCTTAATGGGTCACTATTATCCCTCAGGTACACTTTGCCATTCTTAGAATATTAGTTTTCATTAAGTGGACAACCCTTGCCCATCACATCTCATGTGAGATTCCATCAATCTGGCTCCTAATGCTTAGAGGCCTCAGGTATATATGATTGCCATTCTTGGTCTCTTCATATTAGTTAGGTCCACACCATTGAATCAGTGTAATGTATGGATTTAAACACTACAAACCTCAGGTACTCCTATTTGCCATTCTTGATTCATAGTGTGTCCATACATCCACAACATCTCATGCTTAACAATAACACTACATGAACCTCTTGGACTTTATGTACATCCCTATGTATCCATAGCCGATGCACATAATCCAAAACCATGCAAGTTATTGCTCCAATGGAGAGCCAAGACCTAAATTTTGTTTGGAAGATTTTCGGGTCTTTATTTAAGGTCTCACTTTGCACATTAACCATTTATATATATATATATCATATACATATATTTCATGGCATCATATATAGCATATTATAACATATATATCACATATATACATAGAACATGCAAAATGAATGCATAAATAAATGAGTGATCATGGACCCTTTCCTTAAGCCTATTCTAACTCTTAGAATAAGTTATAAAGTAAAAATAATTTAGGAAAAGCCTTCAAGCATAAATCTCCTTTGTCACCATCTCCATGGATCTCCATCTTAAACACTTCAAACTCCATGTCATAATTCTTCAGTTATACATTTAATCCTTAGCATACCAAGGTGAATTTTACATCATAATTCTATGTGATTAACATTTAATTACATACCATAAGAGATAATTTAAGTCCATGATCATTCCATGCATGCATGACAAGTAAAAAATCAAGCAAAATGCAATTTTTGCATGTTAGAGTTCTGGTCTTGGGCGTGGTCCCAATCAGGACATGACTTGGGATATGTTTTGCCCAAAATTCACAATTTTCCTTTCTCTGGTTCCAGGTTGGATATGCATGGTCCCGGCCGGGACCGTGCTAGGGATCTGCAATGGCTAAAAATGCAAATTGCATGAATTTGCTTATTTCAAGCTCCTTACGACCCGAATGCACCTCAACCCGATCGGGATCACCCAAGAACCAATTTATGGCCAATTGTTATACATAATAAGCCACAAAAATTGCAATTAACATGAATTATATCATAAAAATTGCAATTATTGATCAATTTAGCATGTGTAAAGTGAAAAAAAGGGCTCTAATACCACTGTAAGGAAACGATTATGCAACTTTCATGTGTGGTGAGCACAAGCCTTAAATAGGGTGAAATTTTAAAAATTTTCACTTGCATAACCCTTTATAACATAAAGATTTCCTTTCCTATCGATCCATTTTGTAATTTCCACATAGCTAAATATCAAACAACACATACAATATCAAACTAGTAATTTTAAGTTTAGGAATACTTACAAACTCCTAAGTTTGATGTAGACCACAATAGTTATTTACAAACTTTAATGTAGTTAGATTCACCTCTTGAATCAAATGCTCTAGCCTCCCAAATGTTAGGCCTCTAGCTTGAAACACCAAAACTCCTCCAAATCACTTTCTTGCTTAGATTGGATTAGATGCAAGTAGCCTCTCAAATGACCCTCACAAAACTTGCACTAATTTAATCTCTTTGCAAGAACAATTAGGGTTTTATTTTGTGCATGTGTTTCTCTCTTTTGTGTGTCTCTACACAAATTCTCTAACCCAAGAATATATCTTAGGTTATGTATTTATATATTGAAAAAGCAAACCCTATCATATAATAAGTATGCAAGTTGTAAATTAATACATCCCATATATTATGTCTAAATTCATTCTCTACACATACCAATGTGATATACACCTTATCATACCCATTGTCAACAATATACACATAAAGGATAATGCATGCCTAACATGACAAATTTGACCATGTCATGTTCACATGGTTCGGGCTTGGTAATTGGGCCAACACTTGACCCAAGCCCAATCCATCATACAAATGCGCCTAGATAAGGTTCATGGGCCTTTTCAATATCTTGGACTAATCCTTGGTCCAAAAATCTTTTGGGCCTCGGCCCAAACTTCTTGTGCCATCAATCCAAGTCCACTTAGAAACAACATATATTGTTAATTTAATACTTTAATTAATATCTCATATTAGTTAAGTATAAATTAATAATTAAACCCTTGGTTGAATTAGATTTCATGATATGCTAGAATCATTACTTAAAGCATAAATCAAATTCTATTAATCTTAATTAATTGATTAAACTCTTTAATCAATCATTAGATGAATGTCAATGGTGATTTGGTGAAACTCTTTTAGGTGTGACTTACTAGGTTCATGTCTAATTGGCAATGAGAAGATAATATCAACACTTAATATTATTTCAAACTGCTTTCAAGTCTAAATGTAAAAATCTCAATTACACACATTTAGTTCTTATAAGTTGTGAGTGAACAACCCAATTAGAAATAAATGCATTTATTGATTCACACGAACCCTTTGCTCATAATTACCGTGCACTAAAATCCTTTCATTAGAAGATCCTGATATAGCCTAGAGTCAGGGTTTAGTCAAACTTTAATAGTTATATCATATGACCTCATCTCAAGTTCTAATTCTTGATAAAACATAACCAACACTGAAACTCTTTCAATCCGTGTCATGTTTGTCTTTGCCATGAACTTATTCATCAAGAAAGAACTTAGATAGCATAGGATCTTATCCCGGTTCATTCCAGGCAATGAATCACATCTTGGCTGAACACTCATCCATACACTTAACCGACTAGAGCCATCATACTCCATATACCCATGTGTGATTAACATAAGTATGTAAGCGGAAATAAACCCTAACCACTTAAATGTGAATGACCGTGTCACCTTAGGTCAAAGGACTATATGCACCATTATGACCTAGATTATGATTGTTGACTATAAATGAATATCCACTCAATCACAAATCTAATGTCATTGTTCGATCCACCCATCACATGAGTATCCACATGTCTATTCTGATATCTCATATCAAGTAGCATGAGACTCATTGCCTCCTACTATTAGTATCACATACTAATCAAAGAAAATAGACAAAGGTGATAGTCAAATTAATATTACCCAAATATTAATTTATTGACTACGAACATTTTATAGCATATGTATTAAATAAATTTGTAGCTCATATTATCAACTCTTAATAATAAATTTATTTAACATTATACTAATAGATAAATATTTAATTAAATAAACACTTTAAATAATAGAATATTATTTTATTGCCATTTGGGATAATTTACAATGTCAAAATATGTGATTAGCCTCTAGGGCATACCTCCTATGCTAACATTGCAAAGGGCACAATGCGTAGAACCTAAATTTTCAAGGAAGAGTTCAATTCCAAGCATGTTTGATCTAGTGCTTCAAGGTCAGTGTCCTATTAGATTATTGTGCCAATCTTTTTCTTTCCCATTTCTATAATGTGTATTCAGAAGCAGGCCTACAGTTGGGTGTATCATGATCTAAATAATGGTTATGTTGTCAGGTTTCTCTAAAATTAGTAAATGGTATCAGTTACAATTTCAGTGATTGATGATTAGTTTTGGTTTGCGTAACTATGTGTTTGGGACTAATGAGGTTATTTTTCTTGGAGTTCCTAAGTTAATTAGGGAATTGTGTTTGGATTATTGTTTATTATAATAATGTCTACATACGAGTTTCAGAATTCTTCAGCTGTGGAGATGATGTGTGATAGGGGAACACGCATTAGAAAAAATTTGACAATTGAAAAATTTGCAGAATTTATTAAATTTTAAAAATAAAACTTTCAATGTCATATTAAATTTAAAAATCTTTATTTTGTACCATCCTATTTTTTTAGGAGGATTCAATATGGAGATTTGAAATTTTCTAGATAATTTTGTACGATGCGGTTTTAAACAGAAATTTAAAAATTTTAACATTTTCAATATTAAATATCCTTATTTTTAAATAAGAAAAATCATAATTAATTTTTAAAAAATTACAAAGTAATATAATTTATCTAAATGTCTAAAAAAAATACAGTCAATTCTCTAATAATTAGTTTGTGTGGTGAATTGAAAATTATTAAATGTTAGAAATGTTAATTTATTAAATTTATAAAAATCTACAGAATAACTATAAAACCAATATGTTTAGTGCAAACTTTTATATGTAGGTGTAGGACTAATAAATTAATGTGTGTGTGTGAGAGAGAGATAAATATAAATTAATATATGTATGTGTGTGAGATAAATATTGATATCCCCCAGGTATATTCCTATTCCAGATAACAAATATTTTCCTAAATAAATAGTAACTTGTAGAGAAAGGAAGACCAATCTAAATAGGAGAAGAAGTCCCAAATTAGGAAGCAATTACATCTAAAAGGCACAAGTTCTACATGCAAGAGGAATCCTAATCCTCTTAGGTTTGCATATCTCATTCAATATCAATACTCCTTCCCTCTCCCCTTATTATTCATTTTATTCTCTTAAGCTCTTATTCTCCTTTTATCTCTCTAAACCCTTTCTCTGTATTCTCTGACTTAAGCATCGGAGGGTTTGTGGAGGAAACCCCACATCTCACCTTGCTTCTTGTTGGTTGCTTGACCGCAGGACTTGGAGGTTCCAGAAATCAAGTTATCAAGTGGCGCCATCTATGGGAACCTCTTGAGTTAAAGCCATTATCATCTACCTAGCAGAGTAACTCAAATCATGGCATCTAGCCCACCACCAATCATTGATGCTCAGATTGATCCGCCAGGTACAACATCGGATACTCATATCAATCCTTTGGCTCCTATTCTTTCCATCAACCCATTTGCCCCCATTCCACCAGTTGATCCACTAACTCTCGTCCAACATGTTGGACCATCAACAAAAATTCCCTTTAATCCTCATATGCCACCCGGAGTTACCCAGGGTTAGGCGACTACGGGTACGAGCTTTCCTTATTATGCTCCCCTACATCATGCTGGCAAGCCCATTCCTTCTGTACCTTTCCCAAACCTTTCAGGAACTCCCGTTACAAATATGCCAGATCTAAACACAGTAACCCAAACACTCAACCTTCCTCCAATAAGTAAAGAGGTGATGATCCAAAACATCCAAACTCAGATGCTCCCCATGCAACAGCAGTTGAATGCCTTAATCCAAGATAATAACCTCGGAGCTGCTAATCTGGGAAACAATGTGACTATTCCACATGTAGTAGCTCGAAATGTTCTTGTAAGGGATAAAGAAGCTCAAAAAGATCCAAAAGGAGAATCTAGCGCAAGCATTCCGGCTCTAGATGATTCATAGATAGCCCAAAAGGTTGAGCAAGTAATCCAGAAAGCTCGGACAGGACCATGGAAAGAGGATGAGTGCGTCCTAGAAGGAACAACACCTTTCGTAAGTAGGATTAATCAAACAAAAATCCCTTCCAAGTTCAAACTACCTCAGTTGGAGTAGTACGATGGTACTGGAGACCCAATCAATTATGTATCATCATTCAGAACAAAAATGATGCTCCAAAATGTCAACAACAGGATCTTATGTCTCGTCTTTCCTAGCACGATCTCCAAAATTGCTCAAAGGTGGTTTTACCAGCTTTCGAAGAACTCTATTTCATCTTTTAAGGAACTAGTTGAGAGGTTCAGGACTCAGTTTATTACCAACATTCCTCCTGCTAAAAGCATCCATGATCTCCGGACATGCAGGCAGGAAATTAGTGAATTATTGAGAAGCTTCTTAGACAGATTCAATAAAGTGGCTATGCAAATTGAAAATTTAAGCGACGAGGTGGCTATAGAAGCATTAAAGAATGGCACCCGGTTGGGAAAACTCAAAGATAAGATTCTAACAAAAAAGCCACACACTTTCTCAAAGGTCATGACTATGGCTACAAAGCTTATCGAAATGGATGAGGACAGAAGACTATGAAGGGATGATGAGAAGCCACCATTCAAGAAAAATGAAAGGATCGATTTAAGAAGACCTATAATTCTACGAAACAATTTCAGGAACCCATCGAAAGGATACAAAAGGGAGACCAAAGGATTTACGCCCCTAAATGCTTCCAGATCAAAAATCCTCATGTGGATCAGAGAAAATGGAGTAGGCATAACTCCAGCCATAAGACTAACTCCACCAAAAAGAGGAATAGTAGACAAGAGGAAGTACTATCAATATCATCGAGATTTCGGGCATGAGACTGAAAATTGCCAAGACCTCGCATGGGCAATTGAACAATTGATCAAAAACGGGAAGCTAGGAGACTTTACAAGAAACCAAGACTCAAATGATCAAACGATAGATTCTCCTGCCATAAAGAAAGCTTATAATGAAGTAGTTGGAGTTATTAATATGATCGTCGGTGGAGAAACACCAGTAGAAAAAAAATTAAAAAGGCCTTGGGGAGAAGAATACCAAGTATCCAGAAGAAAGCCAGTTATTACTTTCGGACCTGATGATGGGGAATATGTTCAGCATCCCCATAATGATGCCTTGGTCGTAAGTGCATACATCCAAAATTATTTGATGAAAAGACTTCTGATGGATGATGGCATTGTTGTTAATGCACTTTCATGGGATGCCTACAAGGCCATGGGAGGCTCAATCACTGATCTAAAAACAATTAAGAATCCCATCACAAGCTTTTATGGAGGAAAAACCTAACCAATAGGACTGGTGGAACTGGAAGTAGAATTTGGAACTCGCGAACCGGAGACATAAAAGCATTCAAGTCTTTGTTCAACGTAATGGATCTTCCACTTACTTACAACGGCATCATCGGAAGACCAATTCTATATGAGATTGATGCTACCATAAGCATCAGAAGGCTCACTATGAAAATCCCTTTAGAAGACCGAGTAATAACTATACTCGGAGACCAGTCAATGGCTAAGCAGTGCTACCATATGGTGGTAAAACCATAGATGGAGGCGTTCCCTTTGGAAGCCCTGGAGACAAAAAAGCAGGGAGCCAACACAGAACCGGTTAATCAAGTACAGACTATTCATATAGCTGAGGGAAAGACAATCAAGATTGGGGGTGAACTTGATGAGAATATTAGCAAAGAAATTAGTGAAGTTCTGAGCAAGCATTCAAATAGTTTTGCCTCGAAGGCATCCGAGATCATTAGGGTAGATCCTCGGATTGCATCTCACAGCTTGAACATTAACCCCAGAGTGAAACCAGTAATTCAAAAGAAGAGGAAGTTCACCTATGAGAGGTAGAAGGTGATTACTGAAGAAACAAAGAAGCTATTAGATGCTGGGTTCATCAGAGAGCTCACACACCCAGAGTGGGTCGCTAATGTCGTACTGGTCAAAAAAGCCAACGGGAAGTATAGAATGTGTGTTGACTACACAGACCTAAACAAGGTATGCCCAAAAGACAGTTATCCCTTGCCAACAATTGGCCAACTGGTAGACTCGACAGCCTGCCATAGTTTGTATAGTTTTGTTGATGCGGAGGGTACCATCAGATCCCAATGAAGGAAGAAGACCAGGAGAAAACATCTTTTATTACGCATGAGGGTCTTTATAGTTATAAAGTCATGCCTTTTAGGTTAAAGAATGCCGGAGCAACATACCAAAGGCTGATGAATCACATCTTCCAGGATCAGATTGGGAAGAATGTGGAAGTATATATGGACGATATTATCATCAAAAGCCAACAAGCATAACAACATGCTGAAGATCTTGAACAAATTCTTGTTATACTCGATCATCACCAAATCAAACTAAACCCAGATAAATGCGCTTTTGGGGTGAAAGTTGGAAAGTCCTTAGGTTTCATGATTTCACATAGAGGAATAGAGGCAAATCCAGAGAAGATGGAAGCTATTCTAAACATGAAAGCTCCTAAGACATTGAACGAGCTCCAGAAGCTTAATGGCAGAATCACAGCTCTTGGTCGGTTCATCTCATGCTCAGCTAAAAAGTGTTTACCTCTATTCCGAGCTTTAAAAAATTCTAAGAAATTTGAATGGAATGACGAGTGCCAGATAGCATTTGAAGAGATAAAAAAATTTTTATCCTCACCGCCGTTGCTCAGCAGACCAATTCCAGAAGAGACTCTATACTTATATCTCTCTATTGGGCACGAGTCCATTACTTCAGTATTGGTTAGAGAAGAAGGGAGCCAGCAAAGCCCAATTTACTATGTCAGTAAAATTCTCAAAGGCTCAGAAGTACGGTATCCCAAATTGGACAAACTCGTAATGATGGTTGTTTATACATCTAAAAAGCTCAGACAATACTTCTAAGCTCATTCAATAATTGTCAGAACAAACTTTCCTTTACAAAAAATTCTTCAGAGGCCTAAAACTTCAGGAAGATTGGTGCAATGGTCAGTTCAACTGGGTGAATTCCATATTAGTTACAAGCCTCGCCAACAGATAAAAGCTCAAGCATTGGCAGATTTTATCCAGGAGATGATAGTAAAGGAAACTATTTCTATATCCTATCAGGAGTGGAAGTTATACATCGAAGGAGCTTCAAGCGCACAAGGATCTGGAGCTAGGATTATTCTCATCGGGCCGAGTAAGGTCATAATTAAATACACAGTCCAGATCAAGTACAACGCCACAAATAACGCAGCCGAGTATGAAGCATTGCTTACATGACTTAAGTTAACCATTGAAGTCAGAGCTAAGCATCTCAAGGTATACTCCGACTCTCAATTAATGGTTAACCAAGTTAAAGGCACATACCAAGTTAAAGATCCAAGCATGATTAAGTATGTGGAGAAAGCCAGACAGCTCCTGAAGAAGCTAAAACAGGAAGGGGGACAATGGGAAATACTCCAGAATCCTAGAAGTGAAAACACAGAAGCAGGCACACTAGCAAAATCAACATCAAAAGCCGACCAATTATTCAGTGAACTTGACTTAACCGAAGAACTGACTAAGCCAAGCACCGAGGAAGTGGAAGTCATGAATACTCAGGAAGTGGCAGAGTGGATGAAGCCAATCATTGAATATCTTGATCATGGCACTTTACCTCAAGAAAAACTTAAATCTCGGAAGTTAAAACTCAGAGCTGCACATTATTCCTTGTACAACGGAGAACTCTACAAAAGATCTTTGCCACACCTATAGTCAAAGTGTGTATCTCCAGATGAAGGCAACTATGTGCTCAGAGAAATTCATGAAGGGATATGCGAAGCTCATGAAGCTTATAGCTCATTAGTCTGAAAGGCATTATTGCAAGGGTATTACTGGCCAAGAATGTCCAAGGATGCACAACAACTTGTTCAAAAGTGTCCCAAATGTCAACAGTTCGCTCGTTTGAATCACAAGCCATCCAATACCCAGCACCCAATAGGAAGTCCACGGCCCTTCATGATATGGGGAATGGATATCCTGGAGCCTTTTCCAGTCTCAATATCCTAGAAGAAGTTCCTAATTATAGCCATTGATCACTTTACAAAATGGGTGAAAGTCGAAGCAGTTCCAACCATCACAGAAGCTCGGATTCAACACTTCTTTTAGAAAGAAGTCATCTACAGATTTAGAATACCTCATACCTTGATCACGGACAATGAGAAGCAGATTGATAACAAGCAGTTCAAGACATTTTGTACAGATTTGGACATCAAACTCAGATTCACCTCAGTTGCTCATCCTCAGACAAATGGACAGATAGAAGTCATGAATAGAATCATTATGCAAGGCTTAAAGAAGAGGCTAGATGAAAAGAAAGGAAGCTAGGTGGAAGAACTCAACAACGTCATCTGGGCATATAGAATAACACCCAGAAATTCAACAGGAGAAGCTCCCTTCAGATTGACTCATGGGATGGACGCCGTAATCCCTATTGAGATTAGATCATCAAGCTACAGGGTGGCAAGAGAATTAGACTCAGATATTAACAACCTAAATGCTCGGATATGCCTAGACCTACTCGAAGAACGGAGGGAATGAGCATCTATAGTCTTGGAAGCTCAGAAGATGAAAGTTGCCGGGTATCATAACAAACATGTCCGACCCAGACAGTTCAAGGTTTGAGACTTAGTATTGAGGAGAGCAGACATCGGCAAAGGAAGTTCTGGAACTGGAAAGCTCGGACCTAATTGGGAAGGCCCTTATCAAGTAATAGAGAAAACTACTAAGGGTGCATACAAAATACAAGACATGCAGGGAAAAGAGTTACCTGGATATTGGCTTTCAGATAGTCTGCAAAAATATTATCAATAGAGAAATTGTACTCAAACAAAGAAACATATGCTCTGATGTAATAAAAATAATTTTCCAAACTCTCTTCATAAGTTTTACATTCATTTAAAAAAAAAAACCTAAGTATTTATATTGACATCAGACTTAGAAGCCACAACCACTTTAGAAGATTAAGGATCTGTATTCTCAAGCACTTGAACTTCAAGAAGATCAGTGGAGGGTTCACCTTCAAGAGTCATTTTTCCCCAATAACTGTAAGGTCAGCATGACCTTCAGAAGAAGACTTCTCAGTAATATCAGCCTTTTTAGCTGACAGCTCCTTCCGCTGCTTAGAAGCAAACTTGCTAGCCTTATCCTCCTCTGAGGCTAACCTAGCTAGATTGTGAGGTGTAATCTTGTCAAGGTTGGAAAAGTCCAGATTAGCATTTTGAGCAAGCATCACCTTCTTGTATTCAGACTTGTAAATTCTAAGGAATCCCCCCATCATCTTTTGATAAGACCTCATATCAGTGTTCCAGGATTCCTTTTCCTCAGACAGCTTCTCCTTCAGATGCTCAAGCTCTGCATCTTACTTCTCTATTTTTCCAGCAAGTTGAGCTTGCGAATCTTCAAGTTCTTGAATCTTCTTCAGATAAGATTCAACCTTAAACCTAGCCTTGGCATGCTCAACCTCTTCTATCTCTAATGCTCACTTTGCAGCGTTCAGCTTCTTATCATAGTCAATGGCGATAGTACCAACCTCGGCCTCCTTGAAGTTATATTCACTTTGAAGGACGAATTGATCATCCCTCGCCAGTAGCAATCCTTGAGCCATATAGAGAGAATATAAACAGTCAGTGGAGAACTTTCATACTTAAACTCAAAGTTCAACAGAAATTACCTCTAGAGCATGGAAAATCAGCATATTGTAAAGCTCGCCTCTCCCTATGTCCCGCCACCGCTGAACATCCTCCGGCAAGTATAGAGACTCAGCATATTATTCCCGGACTTACGAATTCAGAATGCTTGGGGGACTCATCTTGCTAATAATCCAAGACCTCATATCTAGACATCTAGGTAGTCTCTGACATTTGATGAAAATGCCCTCAGCAAGCTCCTCTTCATCCTCTATCTCTTTACCCCGAGAATGTTTCTTGGAGGACCCAATTGAACTCTTTTGAATAAAAGGAACCTTGGAATCATCATTAGTCTCTGTTTGAGGCTCAATATGAGTCATAGTAGGCTCAGCACCTATCCGAGCATCTTCTTGGACAGGCTCAGCGCCTATCTGAGCATCTTCTTGCTCATCATCTGATATCAATATTTCGTCCGCAAACGTAAAAAAGTTAGCCATGTACATGAAAAGGAAAAAAAAAAGGTTAGAACAATACCTTTCAGAAGTTCAAAACTTACCAGTAGCATGTTTTTTCCCGGGGTAGATTCTCCGGAGGTATTTCTGAGAACAATTCTCGGCAAAGATACCCTTAGCAATACTTTCATCATACAGTTGGAGCACCAGATTGCTATTTTCTTCAGATAATTTCAAGCGACGTGGCACCTTATGGCATTCATCTACCCACATACGTCAGATATCAACAAAGTCACGGGGATGTTCAATAACAAAAAATCTATATCTCTAAGACTTCTGCAAGTCCGGAAGCTTGACAAAGATGTTATTATTCAGAGTAGCCGATAATGAGAAGGTCAGCTCTCTCTTTTTCTTATTCAAACTATATATAAACCGGAACATCTCTAAGTCCGGCTCCTTATCTTCCCTATGTACGAGTTCCAGATACCCTGTCAAAATTTTATATCTATTGGGATGAAGTTGCCCAGGGGCTATGTTCCACCTATTCAGAAATGCCTTTACAAAAGGATCTATGGGAAACCTTAAACCCCCTTCTAATTGATCAGTATACAAAACCATCTTAAATTCATTGGTAAAGGGTTCGTGAGCCTTAAAATCTTGTTTTACAGTGTGTAAACGAAATGCTTGGGGAATACTGGATCTCCTCCTATACTATTTTAGCATGCTCTTATCTACCCTAGACTCAAAAAAATCTAATCTCACTTGCTCTCTTGGAGCCATTACACTTACACAAAAAAAGAAAATAAAAAAAATAAGGCAGAGGTCTTTCACCTGGGTCTGGATGCGTCAATCCCAAAAGCACACTGCAGCTCTTGATTACAAGTAGTCGAAGCAAGAAAAAACACTACATCAGCAACAAAGAATGATCGCAGATAATTACAACAGATAAAGGAATTATAGAAAACACTAGGTAGCAACAGCAAGCACAGAAGTGTGAAAGATATTTTTGAAAAAATCTTGCTTCCAGTTTATACCCTAAGAGAAGATTCCAGAAAGACTCGGATTACCCCTACTGAATGGGTATTCCAGCTAAAACCCTCAGGGTTACAATTGTCATAACACCACCACCATCAATAGTCATCATTAACACGGTTATCGAAGCACTGTCCTCTCCAATAGACTCGATTCTCTGGCTGCAGGATTGCCGCCAAACACGTCACCTCTTCTGACAACCGAATAGATGCAGCAGTTACACAAATTCAAAATTCAAAAGCATATCAAAAGGCATGCATCATACAATCACATTTTGCTGCCAACTGTCCCAGATCTCGGGTAGCTATGTTGCACCGAGCATCTCCTCAAGTCGAGTATATACGGAAACTCACATCCTCGGGTCGCTATATTGCACCGAGCATCTTACAAAGTCTACTATATATGGAAACTAGCACCCTCAGGTCGCTATACAGTACTGAGGTTCATTTCAAAACTCCAGCGCTTGCTGGTCCCATTCTGCATGTTACTATAACACTTGTGGGTTACTCCCTCAAGATGTCGAGCATTAAACTTCAGCACTCTCTGGTCCCATTCTGCGTGTCTCAACAACACTGGTAGGTTAATCTCTAGAGATGTTCCTTGAACACCGAGCATCTCTCAGTCCAGTTGGCATCTCTTTGATTCTTATACTCAGATAATCCAAAATTCCAAGACTCGGTACCGAGCATCCTCATCTTCAGTGACTGGGGCTGGCCACCTTAGATCATCCTTTCAACATCAGCAACAGTCTTCGCATCCATTGATCTCTACCACTCTCGGACATAAATATCCGACCAGACTTTCGGGGGGGACTCTTGATACCCCACAGGTATATTCCTATTCCAGATAACAAATAATAGTAACTTGCAGAGAAAGGAAGACCAATCTAAATAGGAGAATGAGTCACAGATTAGGAAGCAATTACATCTAAAAGACACAAGTTCTACATACAAGAGGAATCTTAATCCTCTTAGGTTTGTATATCTCATTCCCTATAAATACTTCTTCCCTCCACACCACCCCCCCCCCCCCCATTATTCCTTCTATTCTCTTAAGCTCTTATTCTCCTTTTATCTCTCTAAACCCTCTCTCTATAGTCTCTGACTTAAGCATTGGAGGGTTTGTGGGGGAAACCCCACATCTCACCTTACTTCTTGTTGGTTGCTTGACTGCAAGACTTGGAGGTTCCGGAAATCAAATTATCAAATATTAAATATGTAATGCCAATTTTTCAATTATAATTATTAATAATGAATAGTTAAAAAGAAAAATAAAAGTATAATAATAAAAATTATTTAATAAGTAATTAGTAATAAATAATTATTATAATAAAATCAAATATGATGGACTAATTATTTATTTTAAGATGATGATGATATTGTTATTGTTGTTGTTCTTATTATTATTATTATATTATGTGTGAAAGATTAAAAAAAATTAATCATTGACGTATCAATTTAATTTATCACCATGTATACTTTCAGTGATAATCATTATAGTTTTTAAAGGTAAATACAAGTTACCATGCATAAAGATTTAGTAATTTTCATATAAATATTGTCTCTAATAATTAATAATTACGAAAAAGTTAAAATTTTATATTTATTAAATTATAGAATTATTAATTATTTTATATGAAATGGATTTGATCTTTCAAAAAATATATTAATCAAAAGAAATATTAATTTATTGACTATTAATAATAAGAGGGTTGATGTATCATTTTTTTCTTAATTTATCATTAAAAATAATTTTATTTTTATCTTGTATTTTACACACATACACATATTTTTTATACTATATTCAGTTCTTTGGTTTAATTTAGTTGTAAATTAATTCAATTCAATTCTCAGTTTGAAAAATTACAAAGAACCAAAATTATACCAAATTGATTACATAATTTAGTTTAATTTAATTCGGAATTAAAATTATTCAATTTGGTACAATTTTAATACTATTCTTTTCAAAATATTTATATGGTTCATTATTTTTTCCATTTCATGTTCAGAAAGTGTAAGCATTATGATTATAAGCTCAAACTATTGTAAGATTTTTGGAACTTTTCAATTTTCTTTTGATTGACTCTTATTGAATTTTTGTCTTTAATTGAGTATTTAAACTTTTATTTTTGTATCCTTAAGGTTTGTAAATTTGAACTAATTATTCATCAAGTTATTTCAATGTTATATTAATTTGTATTAATGTTTAGGTTGAAATCATCTTAAAGTTTTTGAATTTTTTGGATTTCATTTGATAGGTCCTTAATCAATTATTTTATTTAATTGAATTTTCAAACTTTTAATTTTCTTATTTTTATATCGTTTAGCATATGCATGTGAAACGTTTGTAAATAAATAATGTGTAACACAACTATTTAATGAAACTTATGTTATACAAAAACTATTTTTTTATTTTTGAGTTTGAATTTGAGTCAAGATTGCCTCGCATAAACTCGAATTTCACTCAAGTTCAACTCTTTTTTTTTAATTTAAAAATTTTATAAAATAACTTTAATTTACTTTCAATTTTTAATAATAAAATTTTTACTTTTCCAATTTCATATTTTTTTTCAAAATATTTATAAATCATTATCAATTTCAATTTTAATCAAGCTTTTGTCAATTTCTTTTAATTTACAATTATCATTTTCCTTCTTGGTTTTTACTTTTCATTTCACAATCAAGCTTGTTCTTTGTTTAGCATTTTGTCTTTACATTTCATTTTACAACCAAGTGTGTTCTTTATTCAACATATATTCAGCACTTGTTCTCAATTAATGCAAATTTTATTGTTACTTGTTCAATTTCAACTCAGGCAAATTGTATTTTCTTTTGAATTCTTATTGCTTTACAAACAAGTTTGCAGTTTCACAATCAATTTTCAACTTTACAATCTTTTTGTAGAATCTAAATAAAATGCCAAAAGAAATTTAGAAATCTAAAACAAATTAGACGCATGCCCACATGATGCACAATTTTATTTTAAATTTTTAGTTTCAATTACTATTGATTTAAGTTTCTTCTTAAATATCTTAAATTAATATTTTTATTTTCTAATATTTTTAGCATTATTTTTTAATAAAATTAGAAAACGTCTAGGATGATTTTGTTTTTGGGAAAAAAACCTTTGTTGGACGTATAAAAATTTTTTTTATCTGATAACGATAAAACTAAATTAAAAATAAAATAAAAACTTTATGATAGAATTCACCATAAAATTATGACTAAAATTATTTTAAAGATAATTATAATCAATGCATGCAAAAATATTAATATTCCAGAAGAAATTATTAGATTAAAATAGTTAAAAAAAATAAAAGCAATAAGTTACTTATAGAGAAACATTTTTTAAATACAGAGAAGTTAAGAAAATAGATTGTAAAGAGATTTCTATAGTTATAATAGTAAGAAAATCTTTATATATAAATGAAGTTTCCTCTCGAAAGAGTGGAATTAGTACAGTATGTATCTTTCTTGTTGATTTCATCATAGTATCCCTAGAAAGTGCAGACTTTTTTCCTACTTCTATTGTACTGTCTTCCTAATACTAATTTTAATTGTTTTGCATTTTTTGGTAGGTAAACGTTTAGCGGAGTTGGACCTCTATAAAAAGGGATTAAAATTTTAAGGCAGAAGATCTCAAATATTGTTTGGTGATTAGAAAGAGTGGAATAGTGTTCTTCAAGAAATGAGGATTTGATTGGAATTGTAAAGGCTTAGGACAAATGCTTATAGCAAGGGCTCTAAATGGCAGCCCCACCGAGTCTTATGAAGTTGATTAGCTGGAATGTCCAAGGTTTGAGAAACCCTTGGATGGTTCATGCACTTCATTTCCTTGTTTGTAATAAGGAGTCGTATATACTCTTCCTCATGGAAACTAATTGGGTTAACAAAAAGGTTGATGGTTTTTGTTTCTTATTTATAGTTTTTTTTTCTTTTTTTTCTTTCAGTTCCAAATCATGGTAATTCAGGTGGTTTGGTACTTATACGTCGTAAGAATTTTAACTTGGCTACCAAACATTTTCCGAATCATCATGTTTCTTTTAATGTCTTCAATCCATCTCAAAGTTTATTGTGGAATGGGGTTGGTATTTATGCCTGGGCTAATGCTAAATTTAAATATTGTACATGGGATCTTTTATCTTGTTATTACTATGATAATTTTATTCCTCTATTATGCTTTGATGATTTTAACCAGATAATGTATGGTGATGAGAAAATGGGGGGTCGAGTTCCTTGTTCAACTTCAATGTAACAATTTAGAGATACAATCACAAAGTTTAATCTAAAAGGCCTCGGCTACAGTGGAATTTCTTGCACCTGGGATTGATTCTTTTGTTCTTTCGATTGCTCATCGTTGTTTCTCTATGCTTCAGTGTCTCATCTTGTAAAGCTTAGTTCTGATTATGAACTTATATTGTTGTAATCTTCTTCATCTCATGGTCCAAAAGGCAAAATGAAAAAGCTCTTCCATGTAGGTGATAAAACAGGCTTGTGAAAACATCATTCAAGATGCTTGGAGGTTAACATATGCAACATGAAAGTGGTAGATGTAATGCAGCTTTGCTTCAATGGCACTCTCAACATTTTGGTAATTTTCAAAGACAGATTCTTGAGGTAGTAGAGCAGCTTGAACATTTACAGGTTGATTCAGGTGGAGGTTACAATTCTAAGCTTTCCATTCCTTTACAAAATGACTTGAGTCACTTCTTGAGCAAGAGGAAGTTTATTAGAGGCAATGCTCACAAACTACTTAATTATTTGAAGGCGACCATAGCATAAAATTTTTTCATTAGAAAGCTTTAGATAAAAAGACAACTAATACTCTGCATCAACTTCAGAATGCTGAAGGTAATTGGCAAGAGGGTCTTAAAGCAGTTAAACATATAGTCCTTGACTTTAATTTGTAGATCTTCATAAGTAGTAGCTCTACCATTATAGATAATGTCATTGATACTGTTAATAGTTGTTTGGATAAGGATTTGAGCACTATAATAGTTATTCGTGCATTGAAACAAATGCATCCTGGAAAGGCTCCAGGAGCAAATGGATTATCGACTCTCTTTTTTCAAAAATTTTGGCATATAGTAGGTCACAACATAATTACTTATGTTTTGGAGTTTTTTAAATTATGTTTTCATGCTAAATAATCTTAACCATACTTTTGTCACTCTTATTCCTAAAATGGTTTTTTTTTTTGGAACATATGATGATGTGTATGAATTTCCCTCATCATTTTATTCAGCTTATCGCGGCATGTGTCACTTTTATTTTTTTATTTTTTTATTTTTTATTAATAGGAATCTAAGAGGTCTTATTATTCCAATGTGGGATTTACGTCAAGGTAAACTGTTTTTTTTTTTCCTTATTTATTCCTCGTGTGCTTAGGGGCTTTCATCATTGATTTGAAGTACTGTAGCTCAAGGTGAACTTCATGAAATCAAGGTGAGTCAGAGCCATTTTTTTTCTTTATGATAGTGTTTTTTTTATGATAGTGTTATCTTTGCTTGGAATGCTTCTGCTAAATGTTTAAAGACTAAGTCTCTTTTTCAGTTATATAAAAAGGTTGCAGGGAAAATGATCAATTTTGAAAAATTTGAAATTTCCTTTAGTAGGATGGTTTCTTCTTTCAAACAAGATGAATTATAGGATTTATTGAGTCTTAAACTTGTGGAGCATCACCCAAAATATTTAGGGCGCTGGCTATATTTGGAAAGTATAAGAAATTGATTTTCAATTTTATTAGGGAGTGGATTTGGAAAAAGTTAAAAGGTTGAAAGTAAATTAATTGCATTCAAAGATGTGCAAGGAAGTTCTCATTAAATTTGTAGTACAAGCAATACCAACTTATATAATTAGCTTTACTATTCTATCCACTTTATGTGATGAATTTTAGTCTTTAATTTGGAATTTTTGGCAGGGTGACAACTCAAAAAAAAATTCATTGGCTAAATTAGGACACCTTAACTAAATTGAAATTTAAAGGAGGTATGGGCTTTCATCATCTACACTCTTTCAATATAGTGTTATTAGCAAAGGCTGAAAATTAATGTCCAATAAGAACTTATTTGGTGCTCAGATTTTAAAAGCAAAGTATTTTCCTTCCACTTTTCTTTTGGATGCTAAGTTAGGCTATAAGCCAAGTTATTTATAGAGAAGTTTGCATAAAATCATCTCTTTGTTGTCGGGTCTTTATTGGCATGTGGGTGATAGTGCCTCAATCAAAATTTGGAAGGATCAATGGATTGACAGTGTTAATAATAAACATCCTTTTGTTCCCAAATAGCTAGAGCTGGGCGCTTTAGTTTTTGAATTAGCCGATTATGATCTTAAAATGTGGAAGGCTAGTTTGATCAAAGAAGTTTTCTTGTCTTTTGAAGCCTCAACCATTCTTTAGATTCCAATTAACTTCTGACTACCTTAAGAATGGAGATTATAGTGTTCGTATAAGTTAGTATGTGTTAGGCAATTTCCGCAAGTGCACGGTTCGCAACAAGTAGTAAAGTTCGAGTATCGAGTATCATTCCCACGAGGAGATTGATACCAAGTAACAGCCTTAATTTTATTTCCACAAGCTAACAAAAACTGATTAATCAAAATAGAAAAATATATTAACTAAAAATAAATTCTAAATCTAAAATATTCCTTTAAAATGTAATAATCAAAAGATAAAACCTGGATTCTCTTCACTAGACACTTACTCGAATTACAGGATTTAATCCTAATTCAACTTGTTAATACAGTCAAGGGTAAATTGCTCAAATTACTTAAAGTCTTTTTCAAGATCATTGAAGCATACCAAAACTAATTACCACCTATTTTCATGGTCAAGTAAATTAATTAAAACTCATTAAGTTCCTTAGCAATTTAATACTCCCTGAAGGATTTGTCTACTTTCGTGATCGAGGCTCCTAAGTTTCACAGGTCTATGAGCTAATAGATCATGCAACTTTCGTTGTCTACTAATCTTCCCAAAAACATGCATTTAATTAGGCCTAAAATCAAATACAAGAACATATAAAAGAAACCTGTAAAATTGACTGAATATTAACTTATTAAATTAAAACATAAAAATCCAAATAAGCAGTAGTCTAACTACACGAATCCAAACCCTGAGTAAATTAGTTATTTATGATAGAAATAGTCATTATCAAAGACATTCTAAGCATGAGAATAATTCTATTGAACGTTGTTGACTTGAAACTCTGCTTCTTCTCCTACACAAAATTATCTCTGATTGATGAATTGGTGAATGTTGATCGAATGAATTTATGAATGAATAATTTAGGCTTTGAATCACTTCCTTTTATAGCCATCTCTTGCCCTAGAACTTCCAATTCTAGAATATTCTCATTCTGTAATCCTAGAATTTTGAAATCTTCTAATTCCGTAATCCTGAATGAAAGAGGAAGATTTTCATTAGTGCACACCCTAGCACATGGCCATGCACTCGGATGTGCACTAGGGCGTGTATGTGAATGTGTACGTTAATCTTGTGTGCACACCCTAGTGCATGGCCATGCACTCGAGTGTGTACTATTCCAAATTTGTGCACGGCCTAATACATGGCCGTGTGGTAGGGTGTGCATAGCTTCTCCATCAGGCTTGATTTCAACCATGTCAGTGCACACCTTTTTGCATAGTCATGTGGTGAAGCGTGCAAAATTCTTGATGAGTACACAGGCGTGTGCTAGCTCGTGTGTGCAATTTGTGCAGAGGGACTTTCCAGACATGGTTCTAAACACAGGCGTGCACTAACTTCAGCTCACAAAACTGCAATAAATAATTTAATTAGATACTATAATGTACTTAATTATTAAACAAATATGCAAATGTATTCTTTAAAATGCAATTAAATAATATTATGCTAAATGCAAGTAAAATCATAATAATTAAAAAAACTTATAAAAATATATTATAAAACCTATAAAAATGCTTCTAAAATTATATATATAAATGACACATAACAAATTCCCCCACACTAAACCTTTGCTTATCCTCAAGCAAAATGCACAAGAACACTCATCAATGCAACGAACTTAGCATATTGACAGACTTCAAAATGCCCATCTGCCACAATCTTAGGTTAATACAAAGCTTATAAATTAAAATCAAACTGATAATTCAAAGTTAAAGATTTAAGTTTTACCAAGTGAAGAGCAAACTTAGCTGTTGAATTTTTGAAAATATGCAAATTGATAATTAAGAAAAATGAAAGTAAATGATACTATTTTCTGCAACCTCAAGCCACCCCTTGATTCCATCACATAAAAGATGGCAATTTTTATTTTATTTTATTAGTGAGTGCATTTTACGCTCCATCTCGCTTTAATTTCTCTATTCTTCTCACTTTCAGTAATCCCCCGTCGTTCCAGTATTACTAAGCGTGGACATTATCAAATGAGTCCTTTGGATACTCATACCCATATTAGAGCATTGGAGTAGATTTCAGAGCATAAAAATATAAAATTTATACACTGCTCTAAAGAGAGTTTTTTTTTTACTGCTATCAGGTACCTGTGAATGTCAAGGTTAGAACAAAACATAACATCCAAGTATCACTTACAAACATTTTTCTAAACTATCAATTTTCAGATTCAGTTATTCAAAAGTAAGTAAGCATTAGGTTCATTAGAATTTCAGAAGTCTTTAACTACAAATTATCTATCTAACTTAAAAATTTACAAGTTAAGCATTAACAAAAGATTGTAAAATATGTTCATTGAAATCACTTTCGATATGTTATGCTCATTACAATGATGAATTTTCAAAGATTTAGCTTGTGGGTATGTATGGATGCAATCATGCAACATGTAATATATGATATGATACAGATATGGAATGTAAATGCAGATATTCTGTAATGCAAAATATATATGCCTCCCCCACACTTAAACAAGTCAGTGTCATCAATGACTAAAGAAGAAAAAGAAATAAACGAGAGTTGGAAATAATGACTTCCCTAAATGAGAGGAGAGCAGACAAT
>CATIWK010076844.1:0-16242 GCA_949634005.1 Mallotus japonicus
TTTCTTGCTTACTGCTGAAGATGGTGCGTTTTGGCTTCTTTGCATCAAACTAGGGGAAGGCAGCAGTTGATTAATATCAGATCCATTCGCTGAACGTGTAGAAAATGGAAATTCAGGAGCTGATCTTGATCCTCCAACATGAACATTAGTCTCAGGAGAATTCCACCTTGTAGGCAACAGAGCATGCTCAGGTAAAGCAACATTTGATCCAGCAATTTGGACAAAACTTTTGCCAACAGACGCAACTGGGTTACTATTAGAGTTGCCATAATATGTTGTTCTTGGCGGACTAAAATGGTTAGGATTTGGAGCAAATGAGACCGGTTTAGGCAAAGAATTTGATGAAGCAAGAACAAGAGACTGTGGCTGATAAGAATTGGGAAGTGATGATACTAAAGAAAACCCTTCATTATTCTTGGATTTATCAGCTATATCATTTCTCTTCTCTTGTTCTCTCAAGATCTTCTCTAATTCTGCAACTCCTGGCCCTCTCTTTGGAACTCTTTGTCTTCTGGGTTTCTTTGAATATATACTATCAACACCATAACCACCGTTATCAACACCACCGCTGCTACTATTGCTGCACATTCTTGATCTTGAAAAGAAAAAAAAAAAAAAAGTGTATGTATTTTCTTTCCTTTTTTTTTTTTTTTTGTCTCTGTGGTAGCTTCCTTCTTCCCTGTGACAATCATTAAAAGCCCAAAAATCTACATATAAATAGCCGAAGCAAGAAAAAATAATTTCAAGCATAACAAGAATCCGCATATATATATTTCAAGATCCACAAATCTAAAACAAGTAACAAAAAAATCAATTCAAAAACCCGAGATATAAGGTAAGGAAATCTCAGAGGATGTGGAGTTGAAAGCTGCTAAGTATACGTTAATAATATTCATCAAGTAGAAACCAAGGAAAGTGCACACCCATGTTTTAAGCACAACAAAAGATCTTCAACTATGGAGGGTAAAATTTTTGTTTGTCGGACAAGAAAATCATCACCAAAAATAAGGATGTTTTCAAAAGCCCGGAAATCCAAGCATTCATCAAAATCTTCTCACCCTTTTCTCGATGTTTTCGCACTATAGTTCCTGATCACTTAATCATAATGCAAGCAAAAACAACATTACCTTGTTATGTATGGCCACTTTCGTTTTCTTTATATAATATAATGTATCATGTATGGACCTCACACACCCTGCTGCCTATTTCTGAACTGTATTTTCGTAACCTATCTCTTACATTATGTAATGTGTCTCATGATCTCTGAAAATCTTTGACATATTTATAACAAGTTTTTTTGTACTTTTCCATGTGCCAATTTGCAATGGGTGTCTACCTCATTGCACGGATAGTTAAACCCTTTTAGCTGTCGACCCTACTATGGAAACATATCATTGGTAGTTTTTTGCTAAATTTGAGTTCACTACACTAGTGTCCAATTTTTATTATTTTTTTTTTAAATTATTTCTATATATATATATATTTTTTTTTCTGTTGGGGTGTTATCTATAAAGAAATGTTAAATAATGAATCACATACTTCAACTATTGAGCCAATTTTGTTTTAATGAAATTATTTTGTAAGTGTATAATTTATTTATAGAAAATAAAAATCAACATTTTAGTTGTTTGAAAATTTTTATCGTCCTTTTAGTTCTATTCAGATTGAATCGAATTAATCGTTACACTCTAGATGTTAATGTTTTAAACAAAAAAAATTAATATTTATAGTAGAAAAAAATTAAAGGGACAATTTCTTCTTGACAATTGGAATGATTTTTATAGGTATAAAATTTAATGTTTTAATTAATATAAAAATATATCAAATTCTCTGTTTGGAAAATATATAGCTAAGATTGAGTTATTAGAAATAAATATCAGATTCTGATCTATTTTGCTATGTGAAGCTTATTGTTGAACATTATGTGTTGGTGCTTGCTACTTGATTCTTGCACAAGAAAAATGTGATCACTAGTAATTGGGGGAGTGGGGTAGTGACTGGAACTCGAACTTGAATTTTAAAAGTGCCGTGATAAGCATATATATTATTATTATTATTATATACAATTATATTCCATATATAAATACTGACAAGCTGCAAATTAACATGCTTGCTGCTGAATCATTTGATAGAGCAATCTACTCCAGGCTGGCAAAACCTTAATAATGTGCATCTTTTACTAATAATCTCTGCTGTACACAATTCAATAAGGTTAAAAAAAATCTATAAATTTCTAAGCTAATTGAAATGGAAATTTAGCTATAAAAGATTTCAAATAAATTTGAATTTTACCAATTCAGATACAATTAAAGATCTTTGCATTACATTTCTAGTATATGATTTGCGTATTTATCATTTATGGTATAGTAATAGAGTAACTAAGGAAAGTTGGTAGGTTGAAAATCACATGGGAGGTTTAGAAGATTGCAGATTTTGTCTCATCATGAACAAAGGATCCTAACACCGTCATGAAAAGCCTATTATCTGATGTTAGCTGCAGACAGACCAAACCATCAGTTAAGGCCCAAGATATCTAAAAATAGTTTCACCAATGATGTTACCTTTTTAATAGAAAATGGGGCACTGTCTAATAGAGCCTATCTCTATGCACGTCATGATCATATTTCTTCTCCAAGTTATTAAGGAACAACCCAAAAATACATATCAGAAAAGGGTCATTTTCATGTTCTATATAATATATGTGTTCAAGAAATTAAAATCATAATTCAATTCCAGCTAACTCAAATTGATTAGTGTCGTACAACACATGTAGGACTTCTCTCAATTAATTAATAATCCAGGCCTAAAATCACTACTTCTATATATATATATATATATATAATCTTATGATATAATTTTTTATATTCTTTTTTCTTAAATAGGGAGATGATATGATCTAAGTACTGATGGATTACATAATAGGGGTAGTTTTTCCATTTTAAATCAACAATAACAGAATTTAAATCATGCACTTCAAAATGCCATTAAAAATGAATTATCACTTAATTATTCTCACTCGCATATTATGATCTAATTTATTATTCAATATATGTTTAGTTTCATGAGAGCAAATTGAATATTGTTAATGAACAAGGTAACACCACGTAGAATTGAGAATTTAGGAGTGGATTTTCATGATTTGGTGACAGTGCTTAATTAATTTTTATCATATATAAGGGGGTATTTGAATTATTCTTTGGAAATTTTAATGAATTATTGAGCTATTTATATGTTAATCCAACTGTCACATTTAATGTTGAAAAAATCATATCCTATGCAAGTCAAATAGAAATAGATTCACTTTTATTTGCATTATTGTTTGGATCCATCAAACTTAAATTCTAAAATAGTTGGAATGTTTATAATTACTAAAAATATTAAAATATCAAATATATAAAAAAATTCTGTTCAAAATAGATAAAATGCATAAATATTCCATAGCATATAATAACAAAGTAATTATATATATAAGTCTCTGCCTGTCCAGGACCGTCATCTTGACTTTAATTTTGGACCTCTCAATATCCCTTTCTAATGATTAACACTTCTAATTTGTTGTCAACACAAATCAATTAATTATGGGATATTCTTGTCTACACTGGGTGTAATACACCCAATGATTAGATTTGAATAATAAAATTAGATGTTTTATTTTTATTGAACAACTGTTTTACACTTAACTTATGTATCTTACATCTAACCATTGGGTATAAAATACCCAGCCAAGACAAAAATCTCTCATTAATTATTGTGTTGAAATTCTAAAAATAAAGTTTTAAGTTAGATTCTTATATGGAACATATTTGTAGTATTACTTGATTTCTATGTAAAACAGTTTGTAATTTATTTGATACGATTTATGGTTTTTTTTTTAGAGTAAGATAATATCATTATTAAGGAAAGATCATTACAGAGATGAAGAACAACACATAACAAATAAAAACTACCAAAAATGGTAGAATCAACCCGTTTAAATAAGGACAGAACAAAACATAAACTTGACAATATAAGATTTGTACCCAAGAGACAACCAAAATAGAAATACACTTAAAAATTAAGTGAAGGAAACGTGAAATTTTAGCATTCATATAGCTTCCATTTATGGAAATGGACCGGTCAGATGCTTGATTTCCGGGCAAATCAGATCAAAACATCGATACCTTCTGCAGAGGGATGACATTCAAGCTCACTTTGACAGATCTGGAAGTCTTGTGAAGAAACCTTCATATATTGAGTAGATCAAACCGAAAATTCTTCAAAATGGGAACAAATCTCCATTTTAAGAACAATAAGGAGAAGTAAACTACTAATAACAATTTATTCATAACTAATATATGAAGAAAAACTATAATAAATCTGAAAAAATACTTCAGATCTACGGTGATAAGCAA
This sequence comes from Mallotus japonicus, assembly GCA_949634005.1. Classification (NCBI taxonomy): domain Eukaryota; kingdom Viridiplantae; phylum Streptophyta; class Magnoliopsida; order Malpighiales; family Euphorbiaceae; genus Mallotus; species Mallotus japonicus. The sequence continues at coordinate 4,392 of CATIWK010076844.1, forward strand.
GAGAAAAGGGATGGAGAGGAGATTTTTTGACCAAAAATGGTCAAAAAAACCCCTCCCAAAACCAGATGAACCAGGAACAGAGGCGAGAGGAAGAAGAAGGATAGAACGAGAGAACAATCTGCTATTGATTTATGGTTTATTTGATATGTAATGATATATGTATAATGATATTGTAACATTTAAAAAACATTTCTAATTTGTTGAACCTGTAATTAAATTTTCTAAATTAATTTGTCAATAACATTAAGCATCTTATGATAAAATTTGTTTCATAAAAAAAATTTACACATGTGAAGGTGCGAGTAAGGTTGGGGTTGGAAAAAATGATTTTAAAAATCGATTAAAATTAAACAAAACCTCTTTAATTACAGGAGCTTTCTTATGTGGGCTTCTGATCACACACGAACCCAATTTTTTTTTTCTTTTGTTCTTGGTCAAAAAAGAAACACGAAAGCAAAACAAAAACAAAAAATTATAATATTACATGCAAGATCCAGCTGCATCCATAGAGCCAACTTAGAACATTATTGAACGCATGAGACTGCCAAAAGTATGAATTGTGTGCACTGATGATTTCGAAGGGAAGTAAACAATGACCCCCACTTTAGAAAATTTATTACAGTTACATTAATATCTATAGTTCATATAATTAAATACTGACCAATTGAAATTAATAAATCAACATCTATATGCATATATATGTGTACCACTATCACACACGCAAAATGATCTGCCATTGATCAAAGGCAAAGATGCCAACACTGATGTTTCAAAAAAAAAAAAAAAAAAAAATGATCTGCCATAGATTGGGAAAAAAAAAAGTGTATATATAAGCCAAAAATCACATTTCATTGACTCACTGCCTTTCCAAATCTTGTGCACTAATTTCATCTCCACAGCTTCTGCCCCTTGATGATCTATCCCTAGTAACCATCCATCGAAACGAGCCAAATCGAGAGCCTGACGACCCACTACCTTTCTCCATCTCGGGACCATTACGCGATGTATTTCCCTCCTGCAGGGGTGGTGCGGTTGGTGTTTGGACCACTCTCTCCTCTGGCTGGACCCTAGGTTCAGCCGTAGTGCGACATATAGGACAAGTAGTATGTGACCCCAGCCACTTATCAATACACTCTACGTGAAACACGTGATTACAGTTTGGTAATACTCTGACCATAGCATCTTCCCCTACCGTACCCAAGCAAACCGAGCACTCTACAGCTTCACCATGATCATGTTTGTTGGTTTGCTTATATTTGAAGGCTGGAATTGAGGCTATGACCGAAGGGTCAAGCCCTACCTTATTGGGTTGTTCGGTAGAGTGATTAGCAACTTCTGGTGCTAGCTGCCTGCTTAGACGATAAAGTGCTGCACGGCGTCTCATTTCTTGGCGTCTTTGGAGATATCTAGAGTAAAGATGGAGAAAAACTATTAGCATCACCACCGCGAACAAAGAAAAGATTGCTGCGGTCATTATCTTCTTGCTAACTCCGAAACCTTTAACATCATCGTCTGCCATGGTTGCTTCTGTTTGTGTGCGAAGAAGAAGAAGAAGAAAAAGGGTGTTTTCTTGATTTATGAAATGCAGAAGAAAATGTTATAAAACTATTCAAATAGTATAGTTTGCTATATATTAAAGATATTATGATTTGTTCATGTTAATTTGGTATGGTGTGAACTTGTTGAAAATGTGGGTGTGATGGGCCCTTGAAAGTTTTGGTTTGTTGAAGTAGGAATTTCTTGCACCAGCGTATCCATTTAAAGTTTGACTATAATGCACAAATTACATGGTGATTTCTTTGTTATTTTGATGGTGCAATACTAGTAGTATATTGAAAAGTATTAACAATGAGATTCAAGGATTTACAATAAATCCTATCCTTTTCATATTCTATATGTCATCACTGATTTCCATGACTTTGACTTTGTTTGTTTGTTTTTAAATGACTTGCTCATACGTACATATTATTTTAGAATGTCACTCAATCTAAAATATTAATGTCTATTGTATTCTTTTGAAAAATATAATATTTCTTAATTGTTCAAGCATCCATTTAGAAAATGTTTGTTGCAGCACAACCAATAGTGAAGCAATAAAAACACATGGTGGCAATAAATAATAAAATACGTATACATCTTGTGGACTTTTTTTGAACTTTTTACCCTAAATATTTTTTAATATCCCCATAAAATAAGAAGATAGAAAAAAAATAATTTTTACCAACCACGTCCTGCCCATAACATAAAACATTATTGTAAAAAATAATGATTTAATAACAAATGAAAGTTGAGATTGTGGAAGGAGTCTTAAGAAAAATAATTAAGGATAAGCCATGACTAATATGGTCCATGAACTTTGTATAGAATATTCAAAACTGCCCCCATTAATTTCCATACTTTTACCATTGCCCTATTACTATCGACTCTTTAATGAATTAGAGGCATTAGTCAACAAATAAAGCTTTCCTATGGGACCATTTTGCATTTGGGAGAAAAGATCTTTTCTCTTTATGCTTTTGTTTTCCATCATGGACCAATTAACAAAGTTTTTAAAAAGTTGACCAAGTCATATATCTTTAATTATATTATATATATTGTTATGAGTAAGCAAACAACACGGTCCCGTAGCTCAGTGGGTTAGAGCGTTGGTCTTATGAGCCGAAGGTCGCGGGTTCGAGCCCCGCCGGGACCAATCATGTTGCATATATTTTCCATTTTTTTTAATTATCTTATTATTTTTAACATATTTTCCAGTTTTTCAATTATTTTTCAAATTGTTTTAATTGTCTAATTATTTTTCATTTTCTAGCTAATTAACTTTCTTTAATTATCTAATCATTTTTCATTTTCTAACCAATCTACGGCCCACAAAACAGTATTCCTTACCATAATGCACTAAATCAACGGCCCATATGTATGAACAACCATAACCAGCATGAATTTAAGGACAAACAGTCCAAAATGAATAATTATATCAACAATGTTAATTTATCATCATTTGTTCCATCTGAGAACCACAAGGAAAGCTTCCCTTTCACAAAATAATAATAATTATTATAATCATTATTATCCACCAATATTAGTGTGCATATTCTCTTAACTAACATCATTTTATTATTATAAAGTACAAACTAAATAAATGAAATAATGATATTCACTTCCAACTCAAGAAAATGATGAAAAAGGCATGGTTGAAGAACACATACATGCAATTATTCTGAATTTGCTCTAAAAAAAATGCAAAATGGAAACAATAAGATTAACATAATATATGTATCATAGTTTTGTATTGAGAGGACTTGAACTCAAATTTTCAGATGATATTATAAAAATTTGACTACTAAATAATATATTATCGACTAAAATTTAAAAATATAACAATAAATTTAAGATGAATTTTTTATTACTAATATAAGTAGTTTGATTCCCTACAGTAAAAAAAATAAAGAAATATTTTATTTTATATATTTGGGCTCCGTTTATTTGTGAAAAATATTTTTTCTAAAAAATAAAATATTTATACTTTTTACCATTTGAACAATTTATGGAGACAATTGAAGAAGATTAGTGGAATTGATTATGAAAATATTAGAATTTTGATTTTTCTAAAAATATTTGTCTCAATACATAATTTTCACTAATACTTTTAAATAATTTTTTTTTTAAAAAAAAGAAAAAAAAGAAAAGAAAGGCAAACAACCGCACGTCTATATCAACTCTTGTCATCGTTTGTTTGTTCTGCTGTCACCATTGTTGAAATTGTCAAAACCCAAATTAAACAAAATAAAAACAGATAGACTGCACCAGCTGCTATGACTACAAGCTAACGCTGCTCAACTACACAAACACGTCTCAATCCCTTTACCAGTCGTTAGAGCCCTTGATTGAAGGCCAAATAAATTTTATTATTATTATATATATACATTAATATCTCTATTATTAATGTATTATTAGGCCAAAAAAAAAAATATCTCTATTATTAGTTTTTTTTTTTCAGATCATATAAAATGTAAATATCTGAATATTTATTCTTTGAGGGTATTTTCTGATGGGCCATGGCAATCCACACTTTTTTTTTTTGGACGAGGCAATCCACACTTCCACACCCACCTTTTATTCTTTTTCATTTGTTTATGTTGCTATTATTTGTTGTTTTTTTTTTTAAGACTTTTCTTCTTATTCACTACAAGTACTGTTTGTTGCCACCTTTCCTTCTTTCAAGATCTTGAATGAGTTTGGTCAAAAAAAAAAAAAAAAATCTTGAATGAGTGAGTGCCCATTTTTTTTTTCTTGCAAAAACAGTCCCTACACTAACCTTTTATTGGTTTCTTTCTGGTAAGTCTTGCTTACCCCTGATTTTACTTTGCTTATTTTCTTTTTTGTGTGATATAATTAGTAATATAACACTTTGTTTGGATTTTACTTGATCTTGTTTACTCCATTTCTTGATTGACCAATAAGACTTGTTTGTGTCAGGGAGATGTGGGAAGATCTGAAAGTTTTAAACTTTAGTTACTTTGATTGATTCAATAAGATTGGTAGTTTTGTAGTTTAGTTGTAGCTTGTTAAATTAAGAATTGTAATGGGGTTTCTTGTCTGATGTACCAATTTTGACTTGTGGATATTACAGTACAGTTTTTACTTATCATTTTTGGATAAAAACAGCTTTCTTGAGGTTTTGTACTATCTATTAGTTGATTGAGGGAGAGGTGGGATTGAGATTGGATATTAGAAAATGAGAAGAGCAAAGACAGAATCTTTTCCCTTCCTTTTTGTAAGATACCTGCTATTAAATTTCATTGCCAATTGTTTAATGTGTTAGATTTCAATTTTCCTTCGGCTCTCCAGCCTAGTTACTTCTGGTTGAACTTCCGCTACTGCTGCTGCCATCATCACTGTCTTTTTGTCAATTATTTATAATCATGTGATTTGCTTGTTCAATTTGATAGATGACCATGTGTTTGGTCGCTGAGAAAATAAAATAAATTTATGTAACTTTTGGAAGATGTGCAGAATGCTGATATTACTTGCTGTTAAATTTAATCTGCAGTCAGGTTTTTGTTAAGTTGGGTAGTGGCATCAGTCATTAAAAATGGGTTCTGGCGATTGGTTTAAGACAATAATTAGCTTGAAGAAGGTGAAGAACGATAGTTCAAAACATGTGAAGGTATTGAATTGTCCAAAGATTGTAATTTGTGCAATTTGCTATACTGTTATTTACTTATTTTTGGTGTTTGACCCATTTGCATAGTGAATCCATCTAAGTTTGCATTTTCGAGCTAGTAATGGTACAACCTATGATCATAAATTTTTGTTCGAAAATATCTGCCCACTCATGATCTGCTTCATGGTAGTTGTATTTATTGTTGTTTTCATGTTATCATGCTAATGGCTGAGGAAATTTTTATGTAGTTGACATCATCTCATATATTCCTTCTTCAATTTGAGATAGGGGTCTTCAGCTTCTTCGAAATCAAATGGCTTCAAGTGGAAGAACAGGCACCGCAAAGAGTTCTCTAGCAGTGGCAATCCGAGGCTCCTTGATATGCCAGTTGAGGACTTGGCCGCCACCAGGATTCAAACTGCATTCAGGGCTTATATGGTATGTCTACATTCTAGCCAAGTCACTTCCCCTACTTTCAAGATTGTATTCGAGTTTCATTGTTCCGGTTGTATTATCCATCTTATACATCTTATATTGTCATGGTACCTTGGCTTGCCTCTTCAAATTGGAGTTGATGTTGAACCTAAACAGGCATCCAAGTGTAGAATACTAAAGTGCATCTCGTTATGCAAAAGAAAGATATATTTAATTTGATTCATGACCTAGGTGCAAAAGTTGAAATGGTTTTGTTATGCAAATAATTCATCTTATTTAATACAATTAATACAGGCATACACATACAAACACTCGTGCATTAGTAATGTTAAATTGTCTCCTAATGATGCAGGCCAGGAAGACTTTACGCCGTTTGAAAGGGGCTGTAAGGTTACAGAACATGACGCAGAAGTACTCTGTTAAACAACAAGCTGCGACTACATTGAACCATCTTCATTCATGGAGCAAAGTACAGGCACAAATTAGAGATCGTCGACAATGTATGGTGACAGAAAGCCGGTTAAGACAGAAAAGACTAGAGAACCAACAAAAACTTGAGGCAAAGCTGCACGGTCTAGAGGTTAGATCACATCATGATGTTGGAGCAACCCATTAAAAGGAATGGAAATATAAAACCTATTTGTCCTTAATAGATTTTGGTAGCAGTGGTTCTCAGATTTTGGTGTCTCTTGTCTATTAGCATTGAAACTACATCCAGGAAATTTATCGATTTCTTAAATCTGCATTTCTCTAGCATAGCGTTTATCACTTTGTGTGTTTTATGCTTTAGATGGCAAAAGGCATGGACATATTGCTAATAGCACAATAATAGCTATAACAGAAAGAAGCTATTTGCGTTTTTTTTTTTTTTTTTTTTGCATTAGAAATTGGATGATGAGAAATCCATGGTTGCCAGTTGTAGTCCTTTAATGCCCACAAGTTATTCCAATTTCAAAGATCACCAGCTGAGACTGCTATCATCTCTCTCTGAGTAATTGTTTTAATCGGATGGCAGGTAGAATGGTCTGGTGGCCCCGAAACAATTGAAGAATCTGTTGCAAGAATACATCAGAGGGAAGAAGCAGCTGTTAAGCGGGAGCGAGCAATGGCATACGCCTTTTCTCATCAGGTAGCTCCCTAACTTTGAAAGTATTATATTGATGACCCCAGTTCACTTGAATTTAGAAAAGAAAAATTAAAAAGCATTAAAAATGACAGTAGAAATTTTCTGAATCATAGTGGAGAGCCAACTGTAGCCAGTACCTTGGGCTGGCTAATTACGAACCTGGCAAAGCAAACTGGGGTTGGAGCTGGAAAGATCGCTGGATTGCTGCTCGTCCATGGGAAATCAGAGTCCCTACTCACTCCATTAGTCCAAAGAAAAAGCAGAACAAGCAATCAAACAAAGGTGGTAAGAAAAGCAATCCCCCAACTATTAAGACGCCAGTTTCATCTAAACCATCTTTGTCCAATGGGAAAGGAACTACAATGGCTCGAAGGTTGTCATATCCAGGAGCAGAAAAAGGAGCTACATTTGAAGGAAGCATTAAAACTGAAGAAGCGAAACCTCAAGCGGAACAGTCAGTGTCTTAGCCCCTGGCCGATACATAGCGCGGAAAGCTTAATTTTCAGTCAGTTGTGTTCCAGATAAGAGAAAGCAACTTTATACATGTTTTTTGATGATATGTTTTTTAGTATAGAGTTCAGAACAATAGAACAGCACTTTCCTCCAGTTTTTTTTTCCCTCTTGGTTTCTTTTTTCCTTAAAAAAAAAGTTACTGATTTTTTTTTATATTTGTATTTATAATGTAAATAGACAGCAATTTGTTGGAGTGAAGTCATAGCATATTTTGGGATGGTGTGTAATTCCTTGGACTGCTCTTTTCCAATTAAGCTTTTGAATATTGTTACTGTATAGACGAATGGGCATGTACCTACATTTCCATTCTCTTTTAATTATACTCATTTTGATCATCCTACATTGGTTCCTCCATCATCAGCCGTCCTATATTTCTAATAATGAATCTGTACTTAGAACAAAAAAAGATAATACAGTAGTAGTTGGTTTGGCTTTTTTTTCGTCCTCAAAATAGTAGCTGGTTTGGTTGCTCATGTCATTTATGAAGATTATTAATTACAGAAGTGGTAGATTAGTAGCAGTACTATTACTAGATGATGGATTTTTTTTTTTTTTTAAAAAAAGGACCTCATAACAAAAGTTGGAGAGCTAACTGCCATTTATTTGAAGCTTTGTGATAAGCTGTCAATGTACTGTAAAAATGTCCCAAGAGCTGGACGCTTGTTGCTGTAACCCTGTAACTTGGGTCTTGGGATAACGACTAGAGATCCATTTATGCATATGCTTCTTCCATCCACAATCAAACATGAGGATTTGTTGTTAAAAAAAAAAAAAATCAAACATGAGGATTTTAGACCATCAAACTAATTGACATATTTTGAAAAAAAAGAAAAAAAACTAATTGGCATATTGACTCAGCATTAGCTCAATTTCCATGTAAATTTACTTTTTATTTTTATCTGGTTTTGCATTTTCACTATATTTTTAGTGGTTTCTTAATCTGAATGAAAAAAAATAAATTTAAATATTTTTTTATTTTTATTTTTTCTGAGAGTAACAATATACATATATAATAATGGAAAATGAATTATAATAATAATAATGAAAAATCAGGTAGATGATAAAATCCGGAAGCATTAATAAATAAAGCAAAACTGCAAAAAGCTGTCTTTTCCTAACTATGCCAAAAATCATCACCGAATGATCTCCTTTTTAAGAACAAAGCTACCATTATCACCATCATCATTCTACAAGGCACCATTATTTACACTCATGGATAGTTCTGGATCAAGCAGATTGATGGCTTTAGCCCATCAGCTTCGCTTTTACAAGCCACCATCTTCATCTCCAGACGAAATTGAAGAGCAAACCATCGAGGAAACTCATGGTAAGGTCGTTTCCCAATTGGGTTTTCAAGAATCCGTAACCCCAATTCCTAAAGATCCTCAAAGATTTAGACCCAAAAGAGCTGCCGTTTTGGTTTGCATCTTTGAAGGTGATGATGGTGATTTTCGTGTCCTTTTGACTAAGAGGTCTTCTACGTTATCTACTCACTCAGGTTAGTGGCTTTTTCAGGTACTTTTTTTTTTCTTCTGATGAAAGTTTTGATCTTTTTTGTGTTTTTAATTTAAGAATGGAATCATAATGTCAATTTAGTTGGATGGCTGCTATTGTTTAACAAGATATGAAGAGTCTTTTGTGTTGTGTATTTAAATTTTCTCCTAATTAATCAACAAGAGATGTTATATGCTTATTGAAGGCTTTGATTATGTGCAGTTATTCCTTATTTGATACTTACATGGTATGGAAATAAAATCATTTTTTAATTTCCCTGTAACATTGAAGAAATCAAATGTAAAATGTTGACCTTGTTGATGTTATAATTCAAAGTTGTGAGGAAATTGAGCTAAAGAAAATAAAATTGTTGTACATCTTGGTCTCATTAAAGGGGCTTCAATTAATACAAGATGCAATTAAGTGCAGTTCAATCTTCTATAGCATAAAGCTACTACCGGTTCTCTTTCTTTTGTATCTCCTGGTAAGCTAGCGGAACGTAATAATCATGACTGAGGTATGGGAGGTTGTTGGTGTTACTGAGATAAGCGGATGTTTCTTGTTGCAGGTGAAGTTTCATTGCCTGGGGGGAAAGCAGAGGAGGGTGACAAGGATGATGGGGAGACAGCAACAAGGGAGGCAAAAGAGGAAATTGGTTTGGATCCTGCACTTGTCAATATTGTTACTATTCTTGAACCTTTTTTGTCTAAGGTATGAAAATCTGTTAGCTGTTTAGCTATAAGCTAATGAGGAACTATGCATCAAGCTGATGGACTCTGACGATACATGCTTTGGAAAGGAATGTATTGTTTTTGTGTATGCATTCTGTTATACTGCACTCTTCATTGGCCCTCTGTTGAGTTTAGCACATCTTGTCTCTGTTTAATGGTGCTACTTTGTATGACCAAACTTCACCACCCAATTTCATTTCTACTGCATGCTAATAGATAAATATTACATATATGAGACTTTACTGGTTTTCCCTTATGGGAAATTACCTAATAGCTATAAAATTCTCAGTACATTTATTTGTTATCAGTACTGTTTCAACAATCAATATCAGTGTACTATTTTCCCTCAGGTCATCAATGTGCACGTGAGATGTAAATTGCTTATGTTTGAAGTTGATAATTTACATGCAACCATTTAGTTAGCGCATGGAGCATTTGATAGATATGTTTCTTAGATTTAACAAAAACTTAAGAAGTACATATCTTTACCTTTGGGTTTTGGCAATTGTTGGTTTTCTTTGCAGCACCTCCTGAGAGTAATTCCTGTTATAGGCATACTGCGCGATAAGAAAGCATTCAAGGCCACACCAAATCCTGCTGAAGTTGAAGCAGTGTTTGATGCTCCACTGGAAATGTTCATTAAGGTTTGCCTATTTCACTTTTATTAACATATTGGTTTTTCTTAATAAAGATTTATATACGAACTGTTTGTTTCAGGACGAAAATCGAAGAGCAGAGGAGAGAGAATGGATGGGAGAAAAGTATCTGATCCATTCCTTTGATTATGAAACAGAGAAGAAGAAGTATTTGATATGGGGTTTAACAGCTGGAATTTTGATAAGAGCTGCATCAGTAGTCTACCAGCGGCCACCAGCTTTTGTGGAGCAGAATCCAAAGTTCAGATTTCCAAAGGAAGCAACCAGTGATACAGTGATGCTTTGAAGAGTTAAGGAAAAGCTCTTTGTTGGGTGCTTCAAATAATCAACCTACTGAAATAAAATCCACAACCAACACCTGTTGGACAAGTATGATTAATTCGAAATAATAGTTCATAAATATTGAAACAGAATTGTAGGAAGTTGGTACTATAGGCAGATTATATTATACCTGAAAATTAATGTAAACTAAGGGGAAGATCAATTGATTTCAGATAGAGAAGGGGCACTAGCATCCAGTGCAATCAACTCTTTGATGGATAGTAAGTTAGTGATGCCATTTTTGTCTACTTGGGTTAGGATGATCTCTAATCCTTTGTCTATTTTTAACTCTCAATTGGCATGTTATTGGAGGAATTGAACCAAGCTTTGAAGTTTAGATGGCCGCTAATCAAGAGCATTGATAAGGACATCAATACTTGTGAGAATCAATCTTATGGAGTTGGAGAATAGAGACTACCTAATGCCTGCTTCAGCATCCAAGCTTCTCTGTTGCCATGGAATTAAAGACTGTTCTTGCTTATTGCAAGAATCTGAAACTGCTGACATTTTCAACTGAGAATTGGTTTCTTATGGAAGCTGGTTTGGTAAAATACTTCATGTCCCTAGTAATTTCTTGTTAAGGAAATTCATCTTTAGTTATCAATGAATTTATTTAGGGATCAATTGTTGTGTTGTATTTCTAATTATTTGTGCTAATTGTATAAAGATATGCTTCTAATCCATGGAGCACTATTTATTATACCAGTATCTTACACTGTTTCAGACTTCCAGTCTACATTATAGTCCTTCGTTGCTCATTGAGACGGATATAATTTTTCTATTTTGATCCAAAATGAAGAATTTGCTGCCGTTCTCCCATTTTCTGGTCTATTGTGCGGTAAATGATGAATATAGGATGCCACATTAACATTGACCGGCAGACGTCAAACATATTACACCTTTTTTTCTGCAATAATGTATGGTCCAGTCTGCAACTGGAGTATCTTCTTCCATTTCCTTGGATTTGATAAGTAAGAGATGAATATTCTCATTTCAGATTTTGGAAGTTGTATTAGTGGGGCAGACAAGAAAGACTTTAACCTCTTTGGACTTTAATTATTGCAGTGCACTATTGAAGCAAACTGACTGAAGGGTGGCTAATCCAGTTAGGTTAGGTTCTAAGCGATTCATTCCTCAACAGTTTTTGCCAACTTTTGTGAACTTATAGGAAGAGGCCTACTGACTGTAGTGGGGGTTGATTGTAGGCATAACTAATCTTTCACTACCCTTTAATTATTATTGAGTTTCAATTGAAAAAAGATTCGTTCTTCAACGGTTTTAGCCACTTTTTTCGAGAGTAATATTGCAAGTTGTAAGTTGTAACCACCACCACCTATGGCTATGAGCAGCATAATAAATGAAGAAAAATTATTACTTGCTTGAGTGCATTGCACAACGGCTGGACTTGTGG
>CATIWK010076850.1:0-12761 GCA_949634005.1 Mallotus japonicus
ATCAACATGTCACTCGTTGACTTCTATGCCAACCACGGTCACTACAAAACTAGGATGGTTCTTCACACTCGAAACTCCAGTGGAGATGTCATTAGTGCAGCTGCAGCTGGTTCGTCCCTTCTTTCTTTCTTTCTTTCTTTCATTCTAGCAATGTTTTATATATAGTCGCTTGTTTAGACATATGCATAGAATGGAGGCTCCGTTGAAGATCATAATACTTCCATTTTTATAACCTGGAATTAAAAAGTTCTTGAAAAGATTTCTAATATTTGATATTTCCAGTAAGAAGAAGAGCTGTTATATGCTAAAGGAGTAGTCGAACCAACACCTATTAATCCAGGTGGTATGAAGAGCTTGAATTTTTAAGTAAAATTTTAAGTTTGAACTTCATGTGTGAAAAATTAGGCATTGAAAAAATTTCGCCCTTCTGGAGTTCATAACTCTAAAATGGTAAGAATTTATGTGATTATTAACTATTGGAGGCGTGAAAAAGGATAGTCAAAATTGTTGCGTTTTAAATACCCACAAGCGCACGGTTGTGGTTGCAGTGTAAAGGTTTATCGTTCCCACAGGGATTGACTATTGATTACCAATAACTCTTACTTATGATCTTAGCTAGTAAATCGAATAAAAGTGATTTAGCAAATAAAATATAAAGCAAAGCAATTGAAACTAATAAAATCAAATAATTAAAAGCTTAGAGCCTAGGTTTAGTTTCACTATTCCAATCATATCATGAATATATTAACAAACAAAAGACATTGATTTCAGTTAAGGGTAATTGTTCTAAAATACCTAAAAACACTCTCGAGTTCAATTAAGCATGTTAAGATTAAGATTTAACCTACTCTCGTGATTAAGAAATTAATCAAAACTCATTAAGATCTTTAACAATTATTTTACCCCCGAAGAGCTCGCCTACTCTCGTGGTCGAGTGGTCTAAGTCCTATAAGTCATAAGCTAATAAATTCTCCTAACTCTCGTTGGTGAATCTACCCAAAAACATGCAAACAAGCTAGCCAAGAATGAAAACATACATTAAGTGCAACTCATAGAATTAACTGAAAATCAAATCAAATAATAAAACTTGTGTTCATTCACATAATGGAATAGTTACTCCTAACCTAAACTCTAATAGGATTTAGCCACGCATAATTGTGGCGAAGCAAACAAACATAATTAAAAGATATAAAAGATGAAGAAGAAATAAAGATAAATCTTCTTGAATCCTTGCCAATTCCTTACTTGCACTTGTTTGTTGCCTCCTGAATGCGGAATTAATTCCCCCAAATACCTCTTAATGCCTCTTTATATAGGAAAACTTGATAGAACCCTAAACGCCCTTGAATTCCTTTTCCTTTTTGAATTGGAAAATCTGCCTTTTCCTTCGACACACCCACCACATGGCCGTGTGGTGCTGGTGTGACGTTGAACTGTTCCGACACAGTTTGAAGCACAACCAACACACAATCGTGCATGAGCTCGGATTCAGATTCTAGAAGGTTGCACACTTTCAAGCACGGCCGTGCTTGAAACCATGTCACACTTTCAAAACTTCTTCAATTCGAACAGAAAGATGCACAAGCAGCAACACACCCGTGTGGTGGGTGTGTGACATGAAGTTTGCATTCCAGATGTTTGCACAGGCAATGACACAGGTGTGTGTCAAACCATGTCTACCTTTTTTCCTTATTCAATATGGAATTCTTTACTAAATCTCCTACAAAAAGGGAAACATTAATTAGGTACTTAAAGAAAACTCTAAATTTGACTAGAATTAAATAAAAAACAATAGAATCCTAAATAAAATAGAAAACTATAATATTTCTCAATTAAGCTCAAATTCTACCCAAATTAAACTAACTTATTATTCAAAATCCATTAACATTCAACTCTAAACATATGTAAATATTACACACATCAGAGCCTTAAACTCTTGTGTAATCTCAATCTTGTGAATAAGATTGTGGGTGATTGAAAATCCTAACTTAGGGATAAGTTAGGTGGAGACGTAGGATTGTTATTGAATTCAAACTCCTTAAATTCTTGTGTTCTTCCTTCTTCCTTCTCAACACTCTTATAATTTATTGTTAAATTCGATTTAATTCCATTATTCACTCTATTGCCCTATTCACCCCCTCTCTAAGGCTCTTTCAATTGGTATCAGACCTTGAATTCTAGGTACTTCATTGCAAGAATACAAGATCATGGGGAGTGAATATCAAAACATCTCTTCTCTTAGACCATTCTTTAATGGAAGTGATTACCCACATTGGAAATTCAAAATGGAGCTCTATCTTGATAGTGATTCTATTAAATTGTGGGATGCCATTTTAGATGGTTGGGAACCTCCAAGTGACAAAATCAATGATGAAGAAGTGATTCTTAAAAGAAGTCAATGGAGCCAAACTCAAAAAGATGAAAATCATAAAAATAAGAGAGTTATGATCACACTACTCTCTTCCATGTCTAGAGAAGAAGGTGGGAAAATTCAACATTGTCAATCCGCAAAAGAAGTATGGGAAACTCTTGAAAATCATTATGAAGGAGCAAAGGAAAGAAGGAAGGCTTTCAAAACTACTTGGGATGACTCCTCCGATTCCGAAAGGGAAAAGGAACAACAAGAAGTGGCCAACCTTTGCTTCATGGCTCTTGAAGATGAAAAAGAGGTACCATCTATTTCTAACTCCTCTAGTGATTGTGAATATGATGATGATGATGATGATGATGATGAGAGATCTATTGCTATTAAACTTTAAATAAATGCAATAACTTACTTTCTAAGAAGAAGCATTATAAACATAAGTTTACTAGCTTAACCAAGGAATGTGAAAATTTAAAAATTGAATTTTCTAATTTAGTTAAATTCAATGATAAACTTATTTGTGATTTGAAAAATTCGAATTCCTTGGAAGACCAACTCAAGAAAGCAAATGATGAAAATCAAAAGCTTTCTAAGGAGGTCTTAGAGCTAAAAAATTCCATCTTTAAATTTAAGAGAGGAAAAGATACTCTAGAAAGTATTCTTGATTTTCAAAAAATTCATAGAGATATTAGTGGAATTGGATACAAAAATGGAATGACTCCTTCATCATCATCACATATTAATTTTGTATCTCATAATTCCATTGCTTTTACCTCAAATAATGAGACTCAAGCTTTCAAAGTTAAGAGAGCTCAAGTGTCAAATAAAAGGAGAAGGTCTCACAATACTCAACCTCCTATGACACAAAGAGGTAAAGCTCAAACTAGAGTACCACCACAAAAGCATGCTTATATGTACACTAGGCATAACACTCCTAAGCATGTTACACAACACAATGCACATAAAAATGTTGCGCAAACCTATCAAAATATGCATTGTCATTGTAAATGTATGTCTCACACTATGACTCAAAAGAGTTATAGGAAGCATTCACAACCACAACACATAAGGCATGTTTGCACACTAGGAATGCATATCATCCTAGGAGAAATAAATTTGCCAATGTTGAGTGTTTTTATTGCATGACCAAAGGTCACTCAAGCAATGTGTGCTTCTATAGAAGACTGCACTTAAACATGATTCCTTTAGATTACCTTGAGACTAACCAACCTAGGCCAAGAAAGGTTTAGGTTCAAAAGAATGCATAAATTATGTTTTGTAGGTGTGCTTGAAGTCCACATGAATAAAAAGTAAATGGTATCTTGATAGTGGATGTTCAAGACACATGAAGGGAGATAAAGAGCAATTCAACAAGCTTGATGCTAAGGATGGAGGACATGTTACTTTCGGAGAAAATGCTAAAGGAAACATTGTTGGCATTGGAGAAATCGGTAATTCTCAATCCTTATCTATACATCATGTATTATTTGTTGATGGTCTTAAATATAATTTGCTGAGTATAAGTCAATTATGTGATATGGGAAATAAAGTTACTTTCTATCCTAAAAATTGCTTTGTTAGTAGTCTTGATGAAGACAAAGTAACTTTCAGTGGTGAAAGAGTTGATAATGTCTATGTTATTGATTTGAATAAAATTGATAACAAGGATATTAAATGCTTGATATCTATTTCCCATGACACATGGACATGGCATAGAAGGTTAGGACATGCAAATTTTGAGCTATTGAATGATTTATGTAAACATGAACTTGTGATTGGTTTACCTAAACTTGAATTCACTAAGGATAAACCTTGTGATGCTTGTCAAAAGGGAAAACAATCCAAGTCCTCTTTTAAGCTCAAAAACGTTGTGTCCACCTCTAGATCACTTAAACTTATACATATGGATTTATTTGGTCCAACTAGAGTTGCTAGTCTTGGTGGAATGCACTATGCATATGTATTGGTTGATGATTACTCTAGATTCACTTAGGTATGTTTTCTTGCTCATAAGAATGATGCTTTTAAAGCTTTTGAAAATTTTGCAAAAAGAGTTAAAAAAAAAAGGTTTTTGTATTTCTTCAATTAGAAGTGATCATGGAACTGAATTTGAAAATGAATTTTTCAAAACTTTTTGTAGTGAAAATGGTATTTCTTATACGTTTTCATCTCCTAGAACTCCTCAACAATAGTTGAAAGAAAAAATAGAACTCTTGTGGAAATGGCTAGAACAATGCTTTATGAGTATAGTTTGCCTCTATACTTTTGGGCGAAAGCCGTTAACACATCGTGTTATATTGCAAATCGAGTTTTCAAAAGACCAATTTTAAATAAAACGTCTTATGAGCTTTAGAATAATAGAAAACCCAAAATTTCATATCTAAGAGTGTTCGGATGCAAGTGCTTTATATTAAACACTAAGGATAATCTTGGGAAATTTGACTCTAAAGCCGATGAAGGAATTTTCCTAGGCTATTCTTCCTCTAGCAAATCCTATAAAGTCTTTAATAAAAGAACTCTTGTAGTAGAAGAGTCCATGCATGTCGTATTTGATGAATCAAACTCACTTGATCCTAAAAAGGATATTTCTAGTGTTGATAATGATGTAGGTGATCTTGTGGAAGAGAAAAATCAAGAAGAAAACAATGGCAAACCTTTGGAACTTGAAGATCCTAGAAAGGAGGAAGATGAGGAAACACCTCAACCTACTTTAAAGGATGATCTTCAAAAGGATTGGTAATTCAAGAAATGACATCCTCAAGACCTCATCATAGGTGACACTACAAAAGGGGTAACAACTAGATCTCAACTTAAGTCTATTGTTAATTTAGCCTTCATTTCTCAAATTGAACCAAAAAATGTTGATGATGCTTTGTGTGATGAATTTTGGGTCCTTGCTATGCGAGAACAGTTAAATCAATTTGAGAGAAACAAAGTGTAGACTTTGGTTCCTAGACCGAAATATCATCCTATTATAGGCGCCAAATGAGTGTTTAGAAATAAGATGAATGAACAAGGTGTCATAACTAGGAACAAAACTAGACTAGTAGCTAAAGGTTATAATCAAGAGGAAGGCATTGATCATGATGAAACCTATGCCCCCGTTGCAAGGTTAGAAGCTATTAAAATGATACTTGCTTTTGCATCATTCATGGATTTTAAACTTTATCAAATGGATGTTAAAAGTGTATTTTTAAATGGCTTTATTGAAGAAGAGGTTTATGTTGAACAACCTCCTGGTTTTGAAAGTTTTGATTTTCCCAATCATATTTTTAAACTTTCAAAAGCATTATATGGATTGAAACAAGCTCCTAGAGCTTGGTACAAAAGATTGAGCAACTTTCTACTAGAGAAAGGATTCTCTAAAGGAAAAGTTGATATAACTCTTTTCATAAAGAAATCCAATTATGTTGATGATATTATTTTCAGTGCTACTAACCATTGCTTATGTGAGGAATTTTCAATCGAATGCAAGGAGAATTTGAGATGAGTATGATGGGTGAACTCAAATTCTTTCTTGGACTTCAAATCAAGCAATGCAAATATGAGATTTTTATCAATCAAACCAAGTATACAAGAGACATTCTCAAGAATTTTGGAATAGAAGGAGTCAAGTCTAGCAAAACTCCAATGAGTACAACCACCAAACTCAACAAAGATGAGAATGGCAAGCCGGTTGATGAAAAGTGATTTAGAGGTATGATCGAATCCCTTCTTTATTTAACTGCTAGTAGACCCGATATCATGTTTGCTACTTGCTTGTGTGCTAGATTTCAGTCAAGTCCTAGAGAGTCCCATTTGAATGCAATCAAAAGAATTTTTAAATATCTTTGTGGAACAATGAATTTAGGACTTTGGTATCCTAGGAGTTCATCCTTTGACTTGATTAGCTATTTGGATGCAGACTTTGTCGGTAGTTTACTAGATCGAAAGAGCACTTCTGGAACTTGTCAAGTTCTAGGATAATGCTTAGTTTCTTGGTGTAGCAAAAAACAAGTAGCAGTTGCCTTGTCCACTGCTGAAGCTGAATATGTTGCAGCTAGTCTCTGTTGTTCATAAGTTTTATGGCAAAAACAATAATTAATGGACTATGGCATTCACATTGATCGTATTCCAATCAAATGTGATAATACAAGTGCTATAAACCTTAGCAAAAATCTCATTCAGCATTCTAGAACTAAGCATATTGACATTAGACATCATTTCTTGCGTGATCATGTCCAAATTAGTGATATCTCTCTTGAGTTTATTGATACAAATAAGTAATTAGCAGATATTTTCACCAAAACTCTCAATGAAGAGAGAATGAATTTCATTAAACATGAATCAGGCATGATTGACGGTTCTTGTCTATCTTAAATGCACATTTCATTACTGAATTGATGATTAAACTTCTATGTGTGCACTTTTGTATAAATGCTTAAATTCCTAAGCATATTTTAAGTTCTTGATCTTTTGTTTATATGTGGTATATTTTTGGTATCTTATTCCTTTTTATCTTGCTTATTATATGGAAAGGACCACATGATTTAAATGTACTATTTTGTGATGCATTATCATAGCGTGCATTGTAAATGTGGCTATTTTTGTTGATGATCTTGCTATCATATTCTTCTCCATGTAAAAGTCTTGTTTTGCTTACTTGCATATTTTATTTTACTGTTTTTCAAAGGGGGAGAATTTGTTTTAATTCTATATCTTTCATTCTATTTTTAAACTAAGCTCTACATGATCATGTGTTTATAAAGTTTATTAAACTTTAATATAAATGCTATTTTTTTAATATGTTTGAAATTGTTTTTCTCATATTATCTAGCATTTATTTAAATGATCATACAACCATGTTTTAAGTTTTTTTCATTTTTATATAAATTTTTTTCTACCATGTTCATGTTTCTTAAATATTTTTTGTTAATTATCCTTGAAAAATACATGTCTTTAAATTGCAGTTTTTTTAAAATCATGTTATGTCATAAACATATATTTATTATTTTTCAAAAAGGGGAGATAATGAATTCCTCCTTAAATGCATTTTGATTAAATGACAATGTATTTTGAATTTTCATATTAATTGTCATTTATTAAAATTATACTGAATTCCTTTTAAATTATTTGAAAATCTATTCAAATTTGATTTGATATTTATGATTATTTTTTTTGAAAATATCGTTGATGTCTTTTTCAAGTTGATATTAATTGTCTTTATTGCCTTGGAACTTGAAATGATTAGAATTTGAATTGATTTTGTGTTGATTTAGGTTCATGAGGACTTAAATGTCCAACATTAAGGACCTATCTAAACTATTTAAAAGTTCAGGATTCCTTATGGGCATTGGGTCATGAGCCACAACAGCTCGTGACTTGACCATTCATCTGCTGCCAGTGCTGCTCACGAGCACTGGTCACGATCGTGACCCTGCTCGTGACCAGTAGACATCACATGTGAAAAGTCGATTTTCACTTATTTCTCTTTAGTTTTCAAAATTCAAACGATTCTAGATTGTTTATTAGGGTTTTATCTCTATCAAACCTATTCTAGATTCTTCTATCTCTTCTATTTAAAGCTGTCATTCACTCACACTTCTCTCTTTTAGCAATTATTTTCTACATTTTTTATTCTACTTCTCTCTTTTCATCTTCACCTTCCTACTCCATGGCTCCCAAGAAGAAGACCTCTTCTCAAGCTCCATCATCCTCTCATGGAAGAAGAGAAAAGAAAGATCAACCAAAGAAGACTCCTCCTACTTCATATTCTACTTCTGAAATCAAGGAAAGGGCTTCCAAATTCGCCAAGAGAAAAATCATTCCATCAAGGTACAAGTCTCAAATTGGCCTTGAATCCCTTGGTTGCTTTGATTATGTGAAGACCCTACTCCAACAATTCGGTTTGTACACCTTTACTTTCACTCCTTTTGTCACCATTCCTCAATTTTTCATTGAATTCCTCTCATCCTTTTGTCTTAGAACCACAAACATCATGACAATAACCCTTACTATAACATGAGATTCAAACTAGGTGGAAGAAGTTGTTTCCTTACCAAAGAAGAATTTGATAACCTTTTCGGTTTCAAAAGTGAAGGGGAAATTGATCCAAGTAATCTTTGGTTACCAAGTACCTTTTGGGGAAAATATTCCAAACCTAATGCATCTCACTTTCAAGCCGGTCATACTAAATCTTCTTCTCTTTCCTCTTAACCACTTTGGTACATCCATCGTTTCATTACTTATACCTTCAATGCAAAAGGTTTAAGCAATGAAGCTATTTACTTTAATGACCTTTATCTTCTCAAATGCATTGTCAACAATGAAGATGTTACCTTAGGACGTTGGTTGTAATCGAGATTATAGTTGATTAGTGATAGTGCAAGCGGTTTAATTTATATTGGAGGTATTGTCTCTCGCATTGCTCAATATTTTGGCATCTCTATTAATCGCCAAGATTCCATTCCTTATTCACTTCTTGATGAGAAATTCCTCAAGAATTCAAATCAATTCAAGAAAATGAATAATCTTTTTGTATAGAAGAATGAGGAAGAAGTTGAAGAAGAGCATGATCAAGACATAGAGTACATTGAACACATAGCAAATGTAGGTCTTGATAATGTTGATCTTGGAGAAGAACAAGACCCAACTCAAGCTCAAGATACTTCTCAACCTCCCACCATTCAAAGGAAGAGAGCAAGAGCTTATTCTTCATCTCAAGGCATGGAAGGGGAACCTGAATGGGTTAGTGGATTTTTTTATAGGCTCTCCATTGTTGAATCTAACATCAACAATCGACTTGATCATTTTGACTCTCATTTTGATCATTTCAAAAGGAGAATGGATCATCTAGAACTTGACATTCATCAAATCTAAGCCTTTTATAATCTCAATTGTACTTTGATTCCTCCTCCTACTCAAGATCCTCAAGTACCACCTCAAGGAGATGATGATGATATTGCTCCTTAGTTATCTAGTTTTTATTATTATCTTATGTGGTTTTGCTTTCATGTTGCATTAGCTATGTCTTAGTTATATTTTCCTTTTAATTATGTTTTTATCTATGATGTATGCACTCCTTTTTATATCAATGAAATTCTCTTTCATCATATATTCTTTATTTTTGTCTTTGCCATAAGGGGGAGAAATATGTGTGTGTGCTTATACTTGATGTATCTTTTTAATGTATACTTTCTATCTTTTATACACATATGCATAAATTAAGGGGGAGAATTTTTTATTATGCATGAACAAAGGGAGTACTTTACATACATCGCTTAATACACTTGTTTATGCACATATCACACACATAAATTGTTTGTCAAAGTAAAAAAGGGGAGATTATTGACCTTATGTGGTTTAAATCAAAATCCCATATTTTGATCTTTGACAAAACAATTTAGAACTAATATTTTTTATTAAGTGTGATTTAGGTTCAAACAAGCTCTACTTAAAGGATTAATGTTTAAAATCATTTAATGGAAGTAAGAGCTTCAATAATATGCAAAAACTAGTCAAAATGATGTCATTACGAGCTTTGGTCACGACCATGATCAAAGCTCATGAGCCAGCCTTCAATAGTGCCAATTTGATGCAAGCATCCAGAGCTGCTCACGATCTGGTGTCACGATCGTGAGGGTGCTCATGATAGTGTCACGAGCCTTTGTCACGAGCTGCTTCACTCGTGACACTTAGAGTCCCATTCTCGTTCAGAAGGCAGAGCCGCTCATGATCTCTAGTCACGATCGTGACCCTGTTCATGACCAGTGGACTTCACAAGCTCAACGAACATATTCAAATAATAACGACTAGTTTACCATGGTCACGATCGTGAGCACCTAGTCACAATCATGAGTAGCCATATTTCAGCACAAAAGTCAAATTTAATTATTTTGATTTTTGGAGACGTTAGAGACATGTTTAATTACTCTAACATCTATAATCTAAGTGTTTATCTATATAAACACTTCTTAGAGTTCAATTGAGATGTTAAGACACTTGCATATTCAAAATTCTCTCTTAAGCTCTCAATTAAACTCTCATATTCTCTTTTAAGCAAATTCTATTTTTGTAACTCTTATGAGAGTTGGTGAGTGATTAGAATAGACATTCTTGTTCTTCTATTTTCTGGGTTTAGAAAATGGGAAGTGAGATTTTATTCTAGTGGAATTGGTTTAAGTGTTTAGCCATTAAAATACTTGGGTTTTGGTTTTAGAGTGAGCCTTGAAAACTCTTGTTTGTAAAGTTGTAAGAGTGAGCCTTAAACTCTTGTGTGTACTCAATCTTGCGAATAAGATTGTGGGTGATTGAAAATCCTAATTTGGGGATAAGTTAGGTGGAGACGTAGGATTGTTGTTGAATCCAAACTCCTTAAATTCTTGTATTCTTCATTATTCCTTCTCAACACATTTTTAATTTATTGTTAAAATTGATTTAATTCCGTTATTCACTCTATTGCCCTATTCAACCCCCTCTAGAGCTCTTTCAGAAAACAATGACTATTTTCCAGAGAAGTTTTCCAAGAAAACTGGAAAATAGAATTTATTGTTTAGTTGTTATGTTTTCTTAATTTGAGAAACTAGAAAACTATTTTCTAAATTTTCCAAATTATAATTGGTGTTGAAAAACCAACAAAAGATGTTTTCCAAATTATACTACCATGTTTTCCAATTTAAAAAACGTCACCTACATAATATTGGGTATGGTTGCATTGGTCACTGTGCGAGTGCCACCCCATTATTTAAAACTCAAGATACCTTCCGCCATTATTTTCTTAGATTGCCTTGCTCACTCTTGGCTCTTATTGTTAATGAGAAATTCACTTTTAAGGAGGTTTGTTTTCATCACATTTTGCTTCTTTCAAAAGTCTATTTTCGAACTGCTTACTAAGATGTGTAAATCCTTTTTGACTTTCTCTTGCTTTTCGATTTCTCATATGCTTCACAAAAAATATGAATTATTTGGAAAAAAAATTATATATGAAATTATCTACAATGCAAAAATATATAACAAAATGGTTTTAGTTATAATTTTTATTAAAATTAAAATGGTTTTGATGTGATGCAAGAAAGTGTTCAAGTAATCATGTCTCAACATAGTCAAATGAGCTCTATTAGAGATTCAATTGTTGATCAAATTATCATAATAGCTCTTAAATTTGAATTTATTTGCAATTTAAAATTAATAATTTTGATTTTTTTTAATTGAGTGACTTAAAACTTTTTCATGCTTGTTATTAAACTATTGATTTAGTTATATTTTAACCATAAAATGAAGGATTACTTTGTAGAAAATATAAATTTATATAAGATTAATACACTAATTTAATAAATATATAATTATTTTATAATTATTATAACTCTAATTTATTATTTGAACTCTACTATATGTAATAGACATGTTATTTCTTTTTAAATAAGTTGATTTATTAAAATTAATTAAATGTGCATGATTTAAATTTTTTTTATAAAATATAGATTTAATATTATATACTACCATATAATTCACAATAACAATTATTATATTAAATAAAAATTTATTATAATAAATTTCATTAGAAAAAAATAAAAATTATGAAAACATGAAAAACTAGAAAATGAAGAGTATGAATAAACATGATTTTATGTTTTATGTTTTTTATTTTGGAAAATGGAAAACTAAAAAATTAAGAAATGGAAAAGAAAACTGGAAAATGATACCCACAAACAAAACTCACAAAAGGGTCTTTAAAAAAGAGCTTCAAAAGTAAATCTTATGAGCTAATAATACATAAAGGCAAACAAATTATGAACCTTCTCACGCCTGCATTAGGAATGGGGACTTTCTTAGGAAATTAACTTCAGATTTTTTTACGGGTCAGTTCAAATTATGGTTCACAAACTCTAAATTGCAACACATAATTAAAGAAAATGAACAACCCATAGTAAGTAAAAGCAAAGAAATGAATAAGATCCACTATTTTTCAACTGAATCTAAACATAAATAATAATAAAGACCAAGCCAAAATAAAACAGTATTTTTTTTAGCAAAAAATAAAACAGTAATTGATGATTAGAATAATATGCAAATGCAAAAATACATGTAGAATGTTGAAGAATGATAAAAAATTAGAAGATGGGTGTTATCCCACATTGGAAAGAAGAGAAGGAAGGAGGGAGGGAGTTGGTTATAAAAGGGACTCCTCCCCCCCTTTGTTAAGTGTGTCAATCACCACAAGTATTTGGTGTGTGTCAATCACCATGTAGTATTTGGTGTACCATTAAAGCTATTAGCTATACTAGTAGAGAATTTTAAAGGGAAATTCTCTTGGGTGTACTTGAGCTTTTGGGTATGTGTGAGAGTTAAATATTTTGTAGTGTGGTTGTAATAATTTTCCACATAGTGAATATTTTTCTCTTGGTTGTCTTTTGACAAC
>CATIWK010076855.1:0-10441 GCA_949634005.1 Mallotus japonicus
ATAAAGAATAAAGAAATTTGTACAACTCTAATAGACTCTTTATATTTTTAATCTTTATTTTACTTTATTCAATAAAAATTGATGTTTAATTTTTTTTCTCATTTGTTTTTACAAGATTTCTCTCTATTTATTTAATTTCATCCCCTCCATTTGATGAAAGAGAAAAATCTTTTCAATAAATAGATAAATATCAATTAATATTTTGCATAGGAAATTGAAATATTTTAGAGTGGAGAGTGAAGTTGGCTCTCTACATGTAGAGAGCGAAATTAACTTTCTACTTTAAAATAAAAATATAGAGAGTGTATTGGAGACCATTTTTTTGGTTTGGCTCTTCAAAGTAGAGAATTTTACTTGAATGAAGAGTCTATTGGAGTTGCTCTAAGACTACTTTGGTTCTTCCAAAGGAATAAAAGGAGAAATCCTTGGTTCGAAAGAATGAAAAATCAAGAAGCTAGAATATATATAAAAGAAAAACCCCTGATCATAGAACCATCAAAGAAAAAGTAGAAAAATATGGACAAACTTCTTTGCATCAAGGAAGTTTTAAGGTGAAAAAGAAAAGAGAATTCCTTGAAGAAGATTTTTTTTGAAGATCTTTCTTGAAAATAATCTTGAATAGGATAAGATAGAGGAATTCACTATATAAAAAAAAGGGTTTAGCCCAGGCACCTTATCACATTCAAGAGATATTATAACCAAATGATTCTGAAAAAAGATATGGAGATATTAATCTTGATGGGTTTCCAGAAATGCTAGAAAATCTTGAGGATGAAAAACCTGGCAATCTTGCAAAGACTATGACAGTCCTAGTCTTTTAAAATATGATTCTATGATATATGTAGGCTTAAAGGAGGACTTTAAAAGAAAATAACTTGCAAATGGTACTTTTCATGGAAGAAGCTGCTAAATACATCAAATCATTAGAAACACAACTTGGAATCTGCTTAGTATAAGAAGAAGAGTTCATTAAGAAAATTTTTGAAAGAAAAAAAACTTCCTGAAGATATGTCTTAATATCTACCTTTAGATGTAAGATACACCATAAAGAGGAAGAGTTCTTAATAGTTGATTCGATAGATCGTTCTCTTCCAAAGTGCTCTATGTTACACCTATATATCCATTGGCATTTATATGGATGACCTAGTCTGTAAGTAAAGGTAGATATGGTGATGGAAAATCTAAAATTTACAGAGGCTGGATTAATGACAATTTTAGAAAAAGATTTAGACAGTCCATGTTAAGTATTTTTGGGAATTATGCAAATGGCACTTAATATTATTAAATATCTTCCTAATTTATTACATTCCATATTGTTAGAAAAATAATCGAATATTAAGAGGATGGTAAGGTTCAATATCCTTATCAAGTTTAGGATCTGTATCTTATTACCAATAGATAGTTTGTGGAACCACAAAAGGTTAATAGTCAGAATTTAAAGTTAAGAAGAAAAATGTATGAAGAAGCAAAATTGGCTAATAAAGCTCTTCATATTGAGTTTCTTAAGATTTTTTTGGAAAAGGTACTACCTAATAAAGAATACTATATTCTTAAAGATGATAGGATGTTTGTTACTATATGGTTGAAAGACCTTCTTGTTACTAAAAATAAGAAGTTTGTCACTGGATGAGAAGAAGCAAGAAAATTACTTTTGAGACTAGTAGATAGAGATTCTTATTTGAATTTTGAATCTAAGACCTCTGAGCTTAGAATATGGTAACTGAATATAGAAAAGCAATGCCTTGTGACCTAAAAGGATAAGGGAATCCAAGAACATGACAAAGAAAATGACTTTAAATTAGGACCTGCATGTCTATAATTCATAAATGGATTAATTTATGATGTCATCTATGATGTCGTTCTCAACATAAATAATTGAGGCATGTTCTGCAAAGATAAGGACATTATCTCATAAAAGTGCTGTGTCATACCTTTAGAGGCTAGTACTAAAGTGCTTATCTCTTTAGATTATATTCTAGTAAAAAGAGATGAGATTCATGTAAATTATTGTATTAAAAAATAACTAGAAATCGGGACTAAAGACTCCAATTATCTATTAGTGTGTGTGTTATAATTATTTTATCTTTTGAGCTAACAAATAGTACTAAAGGCACCTGTTGTGTGGTATTTTCTACATATAATACTTCAATTTCTAAGGGTTTATTTGCACCAATGGTACCTTAACTTTTTCATATATTTCATTTTGGTACCAAATTTTTAATTTTTTTCTTTTCAGTTACTGAAGTTCTATTTTTGTTCCAAGTTAAAGTACCTTAAACATATCCAATCAAATTTAGCATACGTGATATCTGGAATAAGAATATTCTTAGTGCCCATAAGATGATTAGGTTTTCACGTATACTTAGGCTGTTTAATGAGATTCTAGGGCCCATAAGATGATTAGGCTGCTTAATAAGATGCTTACACGATGAATATAATAAGACTATGCTTATTCTGGCTGCCACATATACTAAATTTGATAAGGTATATTTGAGGTACTTTAATCTGAAACAAAAATAGAACTTCAGTAAATGAAAAGAAAAAAATTAAAAATTTGGTACCAAAATGAAATATAGGCAAAATTTAAGGTACCATTGGTGCAATAAACCCAATTTCTAAAGAAGGGGAGAAAAAATAAAATGGAGAGTTCCTTACATCTTCGAAATTATTTTTGCTACTATATACCTTGTGTTCTTCACATTAGTATTAGGAAGAAGTGCTTTCTGTAAGACTCGTATTATAAACAAAGAAATGATAGTCATAGCATAAAAAAATTTTCAACTAGTAGACTATTGTTGATAGTTGTTATAAAGAGGAGCAGAAGCTATTACATAAGCTTAGTCGACCCTATTCATTGAAGGTATATCTTTCTTTATAAGTGAATTCATTTCATTTGCCTTCTAGAATTTATTACTAAATAGATCTAGCATTTAAACAAGAAGAGTAATTGTGTCCATCCAGACAAACTTAGTGCATTTGCATGTATGACAAACAATTTTCCACATCCTAATTGCTTCCATTTAGATCACGAAGTAGACAAGGATCTAATAATAGGATTATTAAATTCTATTGTTGATTAACTTAATTCCTTGAATGCTTGTTTTGAATCCTTGAATAATTCAATAGAAAATTGTTATGTACATTTAAGTGAATTAACTCTAAGACAAAGTGAATTTGAGAACTATTTTCTTAAGAGCATGGAACTTTTGGGCCTTGTTGCTAACTCTCAATACTTCAATAAGTATGAGAAGCTGAAAGAGTTTTGAAATTCTAGATCTTATTCCACTTGATTCCTAAAAAGGTATGCCTTGAATATCATTAGTACTTGTTTATAATTTCTATTTCTATAATCTTATGCCTTTTGTTGTTAAAAGTCTTATTCATTATATATTTTTATTAGATTTGTCTAATATTATGTGCTTAAGAAGTCTTAGAGGAGAGTTATTTGAGGCAGGTTGTGAAGAATTGAACATTTATTTTGAATATCATATTCAGTACTGTGACTGTGTGAAATATAATAGAAAATTAGATGTTATTTATTAGATGTTTAGATGATCTCATTATCATTTTAGATTATCTCATTATCACTAATCAGTGAATTAAGATCTCTGAGCAGCTCTTTGATTCTGCCTTTGCAAAAGTAGGCTCAAGTTGAGTGGTATTAGAGCTCTGGAACGGTGAAATTCTAAACTTTTTGAAATCTATGGACTAATTTGGAAAATTAAAAGCCTGGAGGATTAAAAAGGTTTAATGAAGAATTTGAAGGAATAGAAATTTGTTGAAAGAACCAATTTGAAATTAAAATTAAAGTTAAATTACTGAAAAGTTATAAATCAAAGTTGTGAAACCAATTTAAAATTACATATACCATTGGTACAAATTACCTCACTTATCACCAAATAATATGAATGAAGGACAAATTTTAAAATGCTTAGGACAAATGATAAAGTAAATAAGAAGAAAACATGGCATGTGGCTATTATGGTTGCCACATCGTTAAATTTAGAAAATGCTAAATAAACTTTCATGTGAAACATAAAATCATAGTCACCTAATTAAAAAGAAATAAATTAAATTTTTAAAATTAAATTGCAATCAAGTATAAAGTTTTATGATCATTCATTGTTGATATTTGTAACTTACTGTTCTAATGGCGCCAACTGTTTGTTCTACAACATTTCCAACTTCTGAAAAAGTAACTTGCATACTGGCTGCAATTTTTGGAATGATTATGTTCATCCCTTGACCAACTAATATAAAAGCAGGAATGTTGAAAAGCACAACTATTGCAAGTTGCCATCCCTTCACAAAGGCAATTATACATCCACTGAAAAAAGTTGCTAGCTGTTGTATAAACTTCCCAACCTATCAAAACAAATCCATTATAGAAAAAAAAAAATTTACACCCTACACTAAGTTTTGACTAAAAATTTCAAATTTATTATGTGTTTTTTTCTTTCAAAAATAACCAACATGTACTCTTTTACGGATAAATTGCATAGATGGGCAGTACTAAACTTTGTGCTTCATTACAATTTATTACAAAGCTTAAACTTATAACAATATATAAAATCTAGCCCATCTAAAACAGTTAGTAAAATATTTGTTTTGGCAGTACATATCATGCCTAGAGGGGTTAGGGGATCGAACCCTACTCTCTACCAAGTGTTTTGGCCCCGTGACAAAATAT
Source organism: Mallotus japonicus (assembly GCA_949634005.1). NCBI lineage: Eukaryota > Viridiplantae > Streptophyta > Magnoliopsida > Malpighiales > Euphorbiaceae > Mallotus > Mallotus japonicus. The sequence goes on from CATIWK010076855.1 coordinate 4,691, forward strand.
TTTACCAATTGTTTTAAACTGGTTATACTTTATATATACTGAAATGTGAACATTCAAATATTATACCATACAGTACTACTGCAAATGGGACCCTAACAGCTTTTCACGTCAATGGGTAAATTTTATAGATGGTCACTAAACTTTGTACTTAATTACAAGTTGGTTATAAAATTTTAATTTGTATCTTTTTCGTTATTAAAGTTCTATTTATATTTCGTGTATAGTCCATATAAAGTTGTTTGGTCTATAAGCAATTCTCTATTACCATTTTGATATAAAAGTTGAATACAGTATACGAATAAGTTCATATATCATCTTTATATTAAAGTAATATTTAAATATATGAATATAATAAAATTTTATTATTATTAATTTATGATTTATTATATGTAAAAACTAAAATATTATATGTAAAAATTAAAATAATATTTCAATATTTAAAAATAATAGTATTATACAAATATTTTTGTTAATGTATAGTTTATTATACAAAAATTTTAAATGAATATAAATATAAATATTTTTTTTTTGTAATCAAATAATATTTTTACATTATTTTAAGAAGAAGGTATTTGTCATTGAAAATAATTTTAAATTTTTCTATTAAATGTTATATAAATATAAAAAACAGACTTATTTGTATGCTATCCTCAAATTTTGAACTATAATGACAATGCTAAATTGTTTATGGAGCAAAAAAATAGTATAAAGACTATTCATGATACCTAAATAGAATTTTAATAACTAAAAACTATAAATCAAAGTTTTTTAATCAACAAATTGTATTCATGTTTAATATATATTTCAAATATAATTAGTTTATACAAATAAAAATAATATAGATATAATTAATTTATAAAAATATAAATTTATTAAATTAATAGAAATTATTAAACTTATTAAAAAAATTTAATATTATTTTTAAGTACTAAATTATTATTAAATAATTAAATATTAATAATAATTTGATATTTGGTTGTTATGAGGTTATTGTTGCTTTTATTTATTTTTTTGAGTGTTTTCTGCTTGATGTTTGGGTATTGTTAGGTTGTTGTCCATGTATTATTCTTGTTTTATTTATAATTAATTTACTTAAATATAAATTTATTAATTATTGTAAAAATTTAAATTTATTTATTTGTTTATTATATCTTAATTTATATAAACATAAATTATATGAATATAAATTTATTGAATTATTTAAATTATTAAATGTTAATAATAATTTAATATTTAATTGTTCTGAGGATATTGTTGTTTTATTTTTGCTTTTGGTTGTTTTACGTTGTTGTCCATTTTTATATTTGTTTTAATTTTTTAACTTTATTTTAATTGTTGTGAGGTTGTTGATGTTTTATAGTTTATTCTTTTGTAGTTGTTGTCAATGTTTTATGATAAAATTAATTTATATAAATATAAATTATATTATTACAAATTTATTAAATATATATTATCTAGATATGAATATATTAGATTATTTAAGTGATTAAAAATTATTTAAATTATGAAATATTAATGATAATTTAACATTTGGTTGATGTGAGGTTGTTGTTGGATTATTGTTGTTGTTTTATTATTGTTGTTGTTTTATAGTTATTGTTTCATTGTTTTTTGGTTATTGTTTAGTTGTTGTCCATGATTTATGCTTTTAAATTTTTTAACTTTATTTTTTGTTGTTGTCAAGTTGTTGAATTTTTTAGTTTTTTTTTATTATTATTGTCAGGTTGTTACCCATGTTTTATGCTTTTTTAAAAATAATTAATGTATATAAATATATATTATATTAATATAAATTTTATTTATTAGTTTATTGTTGATTAATTTATATAAATATAAAATATTTTAAAATAAATTTATGAAATCATTTAAATTATTAAACATTAAATTTTTTATTAATTATTGAATTATTAGTAAATATTAAATTATTCAACATTCATAATAATTTAATATTTAGCTGTTGTGATGTGGTTATTGAGTTATTTTTTCGTTGTTTTCTGATTGTTCTAGTTGTTGTTTAGTTGTTGTTCTTTGTCGTTATTTTAAGCTGTTTTTATATTTATTTTTGGTTGTTGTCAGGTTATTATAGGTTGTTATTGATTTTTTTTTTTTGCTTTTTTCTTGTATTCTGATTTTTGCTAGTTGTTTTCCGTGTTTTATGCTTATTTTAAATATAATTAATTTATATAAAAACAAATTATATGAATATAAATTATATATATAATAAACTAATTTATTAATTTATTATTATTATTATTAGTTAAATTATTAAATATTCAATTATTATTTATTAAGTATTAAATCATTGTTAAATATTAAATTATTAAATATTTAAATATTTATAATGATTTTATATTTGGCTATTGTCAGGTTTTTTTTATTTTTTTTTTACTTTTTTGAGTTTTTTCTAGTTATTATTATTATTATTATTATTATTATTATTATTAATTGGGTTGTTATTCATATTTCATACTTTTTTAAATAAAATTAATTTATTCAAATATAACTTATACAAATATAAATTCATTAATTATTTAGGTATAAATTATAAAATTTAGATTTATTTATTAATTTTCTATTTAATGAGGTTGTTGTTGGGTTGTTGTCAAGTTGTTGTTTATTTTTTATGTCTGTTTGAAATATAATTTATTTATATAAAATAAATCATATAATTATAAATTTATTGATTTATTAAATATAAATTATATAAATAAAAATTTATCCAAATTATAAATTGATTAAAACATTGAAATTAATAAAAACTTTTTTAATTATTAAGTATTAAATTATTATTTATTAATCATTAAATTATTATCAACAATTAAATCATTAGATATTAATTTAATAAATATTAATAATTTTTTAATAGTTGATTGTTGTCATGTTGTTTGTTTATTTTATTTTTCTCGTTATGTTCTGGTTGTTATTTGGTTATTGTCAAGTTGTTTTTCATATTTTATACTTTTTTAAATATAATTAATTTATATGAATATAAATATAAATTTATTTATTAATTTATTTTTTAGTGAGATTGTCATTGGATTGTTTGTTGAATTGTTTTTTATTTTTTTGTTGTCTATATTTTATGTTTCTTAGATATAATTAATTTATATAAAAATAAATTTATTAATATATATATATATACACACACATACGAGGTTGCATTATGGAATTATCTTGTATGGTAACCATATGACTGTATTTTTGAAAAAAGTTTTATAGAGAAAGTTAATTTTGAAAAAGAAAAAACAGTATTTTTGAAAACTTTATCCTTATTTTGGTTATTTCTTAAAAACATTCAAAAAAAAATTACACATTATGTGTAATTCAACACACTCTAAACCCTTATTTGGTTCAATTCAATCAAGAAATTCATTTCATTTCTAAATGAATTCCTAATATAATTCATTTTTAAATGAATTTTTATTAATACAATGTGTTTGGTTCAAATGAATAGTTTATGAAATTCATTTCAAATGAATTTCATATATTTGTTATATTGTGTTTGGTATAAATCTTGAATTCAAGTTTTTGTCAAAAATGCCCTTTTAAATATAAAGATGTTTTAGAAAAAAAAATGAGGAGGGGTTATTTAAAAGTATAGACTTAAATTTTGTGGAATTCATTTGGAAATTTCAAGCATTTTGATAGAATTTGGTTTAGTTATAATCAATCTCACAAATTTAAAAATTTGGAATTGCAAATAAATTTCATATAAAATTCATTTAAACCAAACATATATTATTTGAATTTGCAGATGAATTCCATAAAATTTTATGGAATTCATTAATACCAAACACACTCTAACCCCTTGTTTGGTTCCGAATAAAATTCATTTCCAAATGAATTTTTATTAGTAAAATGTGTTTGGTTCAAATGAATAGTTTATGGAATTCATTTCGAATAAATTTCATATTTTGTTATATTGTATTTTGTGTAAATCTTAAATTCAAGTTTTTGTCAAAAATACCCTTTTAAATATAAAGATGTTTTTAAAAATTAAAATAGGGAGAGGTATTTCAGTCATTTAAAAGTATAAACTTAAAACTTGTGGAATTCATTTGGAAATCCCAACCATTTTAATAGAATTTGGTTTAGTTATAATCAATTCCACAAATTTAAAAATTTGGAATTGCAAATGACTTCCATACAAAATCATTTAAACCAAACATATATCATTTGAATTTGCAAATGAATTCTATAAAATTTTATGAAATTCATTAATATCAAACACACTCTAAAGGACAATTTACAAAAGAAGAACATTACCTTGTCACTTAATGCATCTTGAACGAGAACTGTGTCACCAGACATGCTTTCAATAAGCTCACCAGTTTTCACTTCAGTGTCAAAGAAACCAATGTCTTGTCTTAATATTGATTTCATGTACAGACATCGAATTCTTGTTGCCTGTCTTTCTCCACTAATCATCCAACATGAAACCTCTATGACAACATAGCCACATTTTTAACTGGCTATAAACATACAATTAATGCGGCAACTATCAAGTTTTAAAAAGTTCCTTAATTTTATTATGTTCATGTTTCTTTATTGGATTAACGGTTCTATATACCATTAATTTTAGTCAATTTTGTCAATATATTCTCATCTTTGTTTTGTAGCAATTTGATATATTAATTTTACGTTTTATAATAATTATATCTAAAGTTAAAACTGCATGTGCCCATGTTAAAGTGTCTTATTGATATGTAAATTAAAAGCATAAGTTTAAATAAAGAATTTAAAAATGTTGAAAAAAATATTTATGCTTCAAAACAACATTGTTTTGATCTATATTTTACCATATCAAAACAATATCGTTTCGTAAGGTATAAATGTTTAGGGTTTAAAAATTGAAACTTGACTAAGGCACTCTTTCTTTTTTTTTTTTCTCGTCTTCTTACTTGTTAACTCATCTCGAATGATGAAAAAAAAAAAAAAACTCTTCTCTTTGTTAAAATTTGTGGAGAAATATAGCTATAAACTCTTCTTTGATTGTTCTGAACAAAAATAAATTAATAAATAAATATAGCTAAAATTAGAGATGGATTAAAAAAATCTATCAAAATACCGATGATAAAAAATCCGAAGTTGAATTGTTTAGATGGTCATCTATGAACCTAGTTATCTAAATTACGCATTAAAAAAATCCCAATCAAAAGAAAATAGAATCTTACGTAGGAAGGATGCAATGCCTGTACATATTGCCAAGTACACAATCAACAATGATAACTGAAAATTTTACACAACACAATGTGATAGAAGTCAAATCAAGTGTTAGAAAACATAATATATTTTAAATCATTAAAATTGTAGCAAACTAATGATTATATGTATAGATATTACCTTCAACATTGCATGAACGATCTCAGATGGTTTTGCGGTACCAAAAGAATTATATATCTGAGCAAAAATGACTATACTGAGAGGTTGAGAGATTCCATTGAGAATGGCACATATAGTCCCAACAATCATCAAAACTACATCAAATTTATCAGCAAAAGTAAAAAGCTTATAGAATGGAACTTTTTTATCATCATCTGCTCCTTTCTTTCGACCCTTTTCATCATCTTTTTTATCTTCAATGGCCGTCTTGCAGCATCCGAATTGGAAACACCGGTTCATTGTGTGATGCAATTTCTCCTGTTTGTGAATGGTGATCAAGTGGCATTGGGTATTGGCTGTATATATGGTGGAAACAAAAACATTAACATAAATCTTGGATCCAATACACCTAAGGTCAAAACGACCCGC
>CATIWK010076972.1:0-20494 GCA_949634005.1 Mallotus japonicus
TGGAATCAAGTCATAATATTATTGAACTGTATAAGGATGACAATCTATGCCTTATGTTCAATTAAGATATCATGTGATAAAGGGACTATAATGTTCACTGTTATAAGGTTATGTCGGATTATCGATCTTCACATAACTTGGGTAGTCATAATGTCTTACTAGAAACCAATTATGACTTGTAGGTATTTAGGCTCACTGCCAACGTTATGTGAACCTACAAGGTCACACACTTAGAACAGGCCCAAAACGAACATGGGCTTATTAAGCCTAGTTAAACTCTTTGGAGATATATATATAATTATATATTTAATTATTTATTTATGATAATTGTTATCTAAATAAATAATAAATATATTTCTGATTTTGTTTTTTAAATAAAATTAGAATTAAAAGTGGCATTTACCAAAAAGGGTTTTGGTAAGTGAAACCCTAATTGAAAATTTCATATATATGTAATGTTCTTCTAGGGTTTCAGGTATGTCAATCAATTGAGCCACCCAAAATTCGTTTGTCTCTGCATCTTGAGAAAACGAAAACACAGAGAGTTTAGTTTGTTCTTGATTTTGTGAGAAAATCAAGTAGTGCTGTCACACAGTTGGTTTTGAAGGAAGGCTGTTCGTGTGGATACCAGTAGAGGATGAATCCTGTTGGAGGCGTCTCAGATCCGATCACAGAAAACAAAAAGCTTGAGGTATGGTGTAACCAGTGTGAACCTCCTCTCATCCTTCTAACGATCTAGCATCTTCATTCGATTGTGGTAAGGTTTTGAAAACCCTAACTAATCAATTAATCGAATTGCATGGATCTGGGTTCGGGAACGTGATAAAAAATTTTAATTTCTGCTGTGTTTTCTATCACGAAACCCAACAATCTCCTCCTCCACCACCACCACCACCACCACCATTATAACTTCCACTATCTCCACCATTAATTACAACTTCTGGTACCACAACCACCACCATCATAACTTCCATTACCTCCACCACTACTACAATTTCGCCACCTCTACCACCACCACAGTTTCATGACTTCAAATTGAAATTAATTAAATGTGCATGATTTAAAATTTTTTACAAAATAAATAAATTTAAAATTAAATACTAACATATAAATCACAGTAATTATTTTATTAAATAAAAAATTATTATAATAAATTTCATCAAAAAATTATAAGAATATGAAAAAAATTGTAAAATGAAAAATAACAAACAAATTATTTTTTTATTTTGTATTTTCTATTTGGGAAAATGTAAAATTGAAAAATAAGGACAAGGAAAAGAAATCTGGAAAAGGAAAACATAATATTTTCCAAAACTAAACAGCCCCCTAAAATTCAACTTATTTGCTTTCAACCTATTTGCAAAAAAAGTTAAAATTTAACTTTTTTGCACCTTTGCTATATGTTTAAGCGGTAATTTGACTTTTAATTCAATTTTTAAGGTAGTGTTTGGTTCAATTCCGCTAAAAATTTTATTTTTTTCAAATGAATTTAAATATAAGATATTTGGTTTAAATAAATGAATTTCATATTTTCTTATATCGCATTTGGCATAAATTTAAATTTAAAATAATAAATTATTTAGAAAATCAATACTGCATGATAGGAGCATATTAGAAAATAAAATTCATAAAAGGGACATTTTAGTCTTATAAAAAAATAGACTTAAAATCGTATAATTCATTTAGAAATTCTAACCATTTTGTTATAATTTGGTGTATTTATCAGAAATTTCACAAATTTAAAATATTAATATATTTCCGTGTATTGCATGGATAAAAGTGCTAATTCATTCATGCTAAACACACTCTAAATTTATTAAAGAGGTTTAACTAGCTTCTATCTTCCACCCTCTTTATTTGTAACCAATAAAACATGTTTTTCATCTTCCATCGTTTTTTTAACTCCTTATTTTTCTTCAATTCAATGCTAAATTTAATTAAATAAAATATTACATAATGGAATGTAATTGTTAAATTTTGATGCATACACGGTCATAATTTTTGAAGAATACAAAATGATAATTTTTTTTTAGCAAAAACTGAATGTTAAAGTTTCACGCGTCTTAGATAAATGATGAAAAACCTCCCTTCTTTTTTACGTTGTTGAGATAGATGTAAAATCATCCGTAAATTTCGGCTTTTTCATTTACATATATTAATCGTTTTCGAAATATCATTTTCTTTGCCTTCTTAGTACTTCATAATTGTCTTTAAATATGTTGAAAATAGATTACAGAATTACCCTTTTATGTTGAGAGTATAAAGTTCTAAATCCTAACTCTAAATTTCGAAAAATTATACATTGCAACTGTGATTCCATTGACATGTAATAATAGGCATGTTTAGTGGTTAGGTTTTTGTTGTATATATGTATTTTTTTTCTTTCACATATAACCACCCATGTACACAACACGGTTAGCTATTTTTTCAAATAGTTTTTCTTCTTTCAACGTATTGGTTTGTTTAACCACGTCTAACAATGACGTGGAATAGGATTGTTAAGATATAATACTTCTCCTAAATTTTTGTAATATTTTTTTTTTTTTTGAAACATTAGAATTGTATTACTTATAAAGGAGTACAATTGGCATCAACCGAAATGAGGTTGAGAAGATGAGGGTGAACATTGAATATGTTGTTACCTAGTATCGAGCTGGACTCATTCTTAGTGAGCTAGTTAGCAACTTTATTGGCATTCCTCAAAGCAAAAGTTATAGAAATTTCAGGAATATTATGCAGTAAATGGGCTATTTCATCTAAACTGGTAGAAACCTCCCAAGGTTTAGGGTCCGTTGAATTATTAAAGAGTGACATTGCCATAAGACAATCTGATTCAATAATGAAATGTTTGGAATAATTAGATTTTACAAATCTTATGGCATCCCTAATTGCCATAATTTCAGCTTGTAAGGCTGAATGGCTATAAATCTTCCTTGTGAACATATGCTTGATGGCTCCTTGATGATCCCTGCATATGAATACAAGTTTACTACTGTGATTTTATTACAAAATAAAGCATCACTGTTGATTTTCCATGTGCTCTGAGTTAGAGGTTGCCATTTATCCTGATTAGTATGTACTTGGATCCTCCTGGGAATATTTTGTTTCTTTAAGGGATTGAAGGTTGGACCACAATGAGAATAATTTGGTGATGATTTGGATAGGATCTTCTTGTTTTCTGTTGAAAAGAAGAGTGTTCCTTGACTTTTAGATGAACTAGCGCATCCCTACAGCAAGATTGAGTAATTATGGGTTTCTATGCGACTTAAAGAACCTATAAGTACCTTCCCACCAAGAGTTGAAGGAGCTGAAACCTATAGAGTTATGTGAGAATCCTAGCGGACTTGTATGCCATAGTAGTCTCGAGTAATCACAGATGAATAAGAGGTGTTCAAGAGTTTCTGAAGCTAAAGAACATCTGCAGCAAATGTCACTATTGTGGCCACCTATGTTGCTAAGATTTGTGTTGGTAGGAATTGCTTTGTTTGCACATCTCCATATAAAAGATTTTTATTGTTGGTGGGGCATTCAGAGTTCCAGAGTTCAGACTGCAAGTTAGAGCTGTAGAGGTTGATGGCATCATTTGAGCATTGCTTTTGGTATGTTTGAGAAGTTTATAACCAGATTTTGCAGAGAATTGGCCATTTCTTTCATGATGCCAAACAATGCTTTCTTGACCAATGGTTTTTTAGGTAGATATGGATTTAATTGCAGCTTGTTCTTTTTCTATGAAGTACCTTTTAAGCTTATCTTGATTCCATTGACTATTATGATTATTGATAAGATCATGAACAAGATGTATGTCGCAGTTTTCTGGCTTAGGGGATGATAACTTGAATCCAAAGAGATTGTGAACCCAGGCATTTGTCCATATACTTATATCATTCCCTGTTTTGACATTCCATCTTATACCTTCCTGGATAAGAATTTTCCATATAAGATGCTAATCCATATCCAAGAGGGTTTGGAGCCTTGTTTTGCATTAAAAAAAGATGAAAAGAGATAATAAATTCCTTTAAGAACCTTTGCACAAAGAGAATTCGGAGATATGATTAGTTGCCAACCCATCTTTCCTAATAGAGTATGGTTAAAAAGATTAAGAGCTCTAAAACCCATTCTGCCTAACTTTTTTTGATTTAGTCATCTCACTCCACTTCACCCAATGAATTTTTTATCACCCAATTGCTGTGAACACCAAAACTTTCTGATAATCTTTTCAATTTTTGTAAAAAACATGTAGGTACTTTGAAAACGGACATAATGTAAACATGGAGAGCTTGTATGACGAATTTAATCAGTACTTCTCTACCAGCTTGGGATAGGAATTTGCTTCTCTAAGATTGAATTTTATCTTTAGTCTTGTCTATCAAAAAATTAGACATCATCCTTTTAGTTTTTGCCCATTCTACTGAAACACCTAAGTATTTGGAAGAGTAAATTGACTATTGGATACTGAATTAAGAACAAATGAATAATCTGGTATGCTCGTCTGTGTTTTTGCTGAACATTACTTCAGATTTGTAAAGGTTAGCCTTTTGACTGGATGCCATAAAGTATTCACCGAGAATGCTCTTCAAGCTAGTGACTTCACCTGCAATAGCTTCACCAAAGATTATAGCATCATCAGCAAAGAAAGAATGGGTTATGAAGGGACAATACTGTGATAGTTTTATTCCATTAAGTCTGCCTCCGTTTTGGAGATAGTGGGTCTCGTTTCCTTAAACCCCGTTGTGGAACAATATAGTTGGTTGCTTGACCATTTACAGAGATTGAGTAAGTGATAGTTGTTACGCATTGCATCACCCAGTGTGTCCATTTGGAGTGGAAGCCTAGCTTGATCAGTACTGCTTGAAGTAAAGCCCTAATGAACCCTGTCAAAGGCTTTAGTGAGATCAAGTTTTAAAGCAAAATGAGCTTTCTTACCTTTGAATCTGTTCCTTAAAACATGCATAACTTTATGGTTAAGAATGATGTTGTCTTGTATGCATTTTCCATTGACAAATCTAGTTTGATTAGGAGTGATGATCTATGGTAACCATGGTTTCAACCTATTGGCAATGATTTTGGATATCACCTTATAAATGTTCAAAAGTAGATCTTCATTCTGTATTGCATAGAGCACTGTCAAGACAAGCTTGGATGTTATTGTTACATGTTTGTTTGTTATACCAAGTGTAGTTCTCTCCTTTGAAACCTAGATCCACCAAATGACAATCTTCAATCAAATCTTGGAAGGGTTTTAAGTGATTATGTGTTAATAGCACTCCCCCTCTTTTTTTCATAGTTGTGTAGGCAGGAGTTGAAATCCCCAACGAGTAGCCTAAGGATTCCTGAATGGAGGTTAAGCTTCGTAATTTCCTCCTAGACTTCTTATCTAAATTCGTGACGGAGGTCACCATAAATTCTGGTGAGGTGCCAAATGCCTTCATATGTGAGCATGATGTCTATGTAATGTTTAGACATACCTTTGATATAGATGCCCTAATCACTATTCCACCATATTCCAAGGCCTCCTAAACTTCCTCGAGGTTCAATATATTCACCATCACTGAATCCAAACTTGGATCGCAGTCTTTCTATATAGGGTCTTTACTATTTGGTTTCCACCAGAAAAATCAGTTGTGGTTTGTGTTTGAAAATTAATTTTTGAAGTGCTTTCACAGTTGTTTGGTTGCCTAATCGTTTTCAATTCCATGAAAGTAAACTCATGGCCGGAATAGGATCGACACTGAGGTTCAACCCAGAAGGAGAGAACACCAACAACTATAAACAACTACTTGATATAACACATCAATTAAATTTTTGTGATGTCCGTATTTTGTTTTTCTCCAACTTTTTATTATCAGTTTCACAATATAGTCAAATATTTAACTGAAATTGAATTTTTTAAAGATATTTGTAAACTTAATTATAAAAACATTTAATTATAAAGATAGAAAAATTTATAAAATTAAATCTGAACAAACTTGTTAAATTTAATATTTTATAAGATTGATAATGGATAAAAAAAATTATTTAACATGTGAAAAGATATAATTTTTTACTTAATAATAGATTATTAGTGTTATTTATATATTAAAAAATTATAATTATAGTGAGTAATAGAGAATTCTCTTGCTAGGAGAGAATTTTTAACTTGTATAAACATTTTTAACAAATAGTTATTCTTTATTCCCTGCCACTACGTGATGGCCTTAAGTCTTTGACATCTTGTAATAGATTCATAGCTTCATTTGCAATTTTGAATGATGTATGTTTGCTTTAAATGAATATGTTGTAAAATTCATTTGCAATTCCAAATTTTAAATATGTAGAATTGATTATAACTAGATTAAATTCTAACAAAATGGTTTGAATTTCATATATGCATTCTATGAATTTGTAATTCATATATATATATGCATTCTATGGTTATTTTATTTTTTTTCCTAAGTAAAATTCACTTTCTTAATGATCACCATTACAAATTAGAAACCCTTTGTTAATGAAAGCAATCTAACACTTTGTAATGAAAGTAAAGTAATATCAAAATCTTTCTATATATATATAAATATTTGTTTATGCAGATTCTTCTTGGGCTGTGTCTGGTGGATTGGTACTCCTAATGTTAAGGATCTGGAGTATGCATGCAAAACATTATGATTTTACTAGTTGTTTGTGCCATATTTGAAATTTTTGGCTAAAATATTAAATTTTATTTGATTAGAATTTTGAAGCCCAAAATTAATTAAAAATCCAGCCCACAGGAGAAGAAGATTCTGGAATTATTTAGAAGACTCTGGAGATTATGGAATGCCTTGGGGAAAATCAACTTGGGGATGAAGGCGTCTGGGTCACGTGAATTTATTGTTAAAGAAACGAAAGACTCTTGAACTACTAGAGAATTAATTGGAGAAGTAGCCTGCAAGGAAGAGTGCCTATAAAAGCAAGGGAAAAGCAATCAATCAGGGCATCTACATCAATCTACACCAATCTACATCTACATCGACAAATTTAGAATTATTAGCCAATCATTTTTAGTTTATCATCTTTGTCTACTTTAGTTTTGTACTAAGATTTCAAATTAATACAATTTCTCTTTCGAGTGTTCAAATTGTCTTTTTTATTTACAAATTAATTTTCATCTGCTTGAAATCCAATAAAATTGTGGTAAAGGAGATTGTGAATCCACAATTGTCTGAAAAGAAGTTAGGTCTTCTTTTGAGGAATTTCTCCTCTGGCACACTCGTAACCAATAATCTTTTGGCACGCACCCAAAACCCAAAAATTGGAGAAACAATTTTTGGCATGCCCAGTGGGACCATTTTTCAACGAGATGACAAAATTACTGAGAAGTGGAAAAGAAGTGTCTGACATTGGTGATTCAACCAATAAAACACCTGAAGAAGTAGGTGATGAACAATCAGAAGGAAATCAGTTGCCTCATGGCTAAAACAAGGATGAGGCGCCTGCTGATCAATCAAGTCAAAAACTGGAAGTTGTTGATACTATTGAAAGTTCTGATTCTCATGCTTTTGTGAGAGTCCTTCAGGATGCGGTACCTTAAATGGTTAATTTTATGAAGCAAGCTATTGATTCCAATCTTGGCAATTTTGAGAAAGTATTGCAGAATGCTTTGTAAGAATTTTTTGAAAAGAATGAGCAGTCATCCAAGCCAGATATAGCCTTGGAAGAGTTTGGCAATTCTGCAAAGATTGCTCCTTCAGTGCAACCAGTAACTGATGATAGGTATATTCCTCCACATATGAGGGATGAGGTGGGGCTTAACAATAAATCACTTGCTCCTAACTGCCCTAATGGCCGGAATGGAAACAATAGCAATTCAAATAATAATAAGCCTAACCAACAAATTTTTGGTAGGACTAACCCAGGCTTGCAGCCAATGGTGTACGAACATGAAGAAAGAGGCACGGGGGGCAATTTTCCCCAGGGTTATATGCCTTTTCCCCAAGCATACATACCACAGCCTCAAGCACCACCAATGGGAGTTAACATGGATGCTGTAAAGGATGTTGTACAGGAGCTATATGGGCCTGGTCTGCGTCAAGTTGGCCGCCCAGAATTCCACAAGCCATACCCAGATGTGATAGACAGGGATAATCCTTATCCTAGAGGCTATAGAGTTCCTGAGTTTTCCCTATTCTCTGGGGAAAATAGGCTATCAACACTGGAGCATATTGCTCGTTTTACAATTCAATGTGGAGAGTTAGCAAAATTTGAGAATTTTCCTAATTTTAAATTAAGATTATTTCCTAATAGTTTGACAGGGACTGCATTTACCTAGTATGCAACATTGCCCAGAAATTCTGTCCTTACTTGGCAAGAGATAGAGCGACAGTTTCATACTCAGTTCTTCAGAACAGAGCCTGAAGTTTGCATAGTTGAGCTGTCTAGAGTAACTCAGAGAGTAGGAGAAAGTGCAGATTTATTCATCTCTAGGTTCAAGAGGATGAGAAACATATGCAAAATCATGTTACCAGAAGCTGAATATGTCAAAATGGCACAGAGGGGTCTGGATATTAAGCTGAGGAAGAAGTTCCAAGGTATGGAATTCCGTGATTTCTATGAACTTACTGCTAAGGTAAGTGAATATGAAGAATTGCTCAGAGATGAAAATCAAAGGAAGAAAGCTTCAATGGGAACTTATTTTCAAGAGGTGTCTAATGCTGAAGTTACTACTGCTGAACTCACAAACACAGAATCCTGTATTTGTCCCCTCCTGGAAAAGAAGACTCCTGAAGCATGGAAGAAATCCCAGACATCAAATCCTCAAGTGCAGTACATGTTTGAAATATTAAAAACAGATCAAATATTTAATTTTCTTCTCAAAGAGAAATTCATCAAACTACAACCTGATCACAAGATACCCATAACAGAGGAGCTGAAAGGAAAAGATTATTGTAAGTACCACAATTCTTACAGTCATTCTACTAACGCTTGCTGGGTGTTCAAAAATGTAGTTCAGGATAGAATCAACAAAGGAGTGTTGAAATTTCCAGAAAGGAAAGATTCCATACTGATTGAAGAAGACCATTTCCCACCTGTGGCCACTGTCAATACCATTAGTGCTGATCTTAGGACATATCTAAACTTAAAGAAAAAGCTTATGGAGAAGGAAGAAAATTAGGATATTCTTGGTCAATCTTCTGGGAAATTTGATTATAAGGTGAAGTATTCCAGACCAACTTCAGCAAATATTCCTCAGAAATCAATATTTCCTTTAGGATAGAAAGATGAACCTAGGAATGGACCCAAAAGAAGGGAATGGACACCTAGGCCAAAATTACCTTAGCACCAGAACTTCCATGGCAACAATTGGAAGTAACCAAACAAACCTGGAAACAATTGGAGACCTGCTCAGAACTAGAATTCATTCAAAAAGTGCAGACCTAGAAGGTGGGAGAATGTGGTTGCCCCAAGGTTTACCAGAAAATACCCAAGATTTTTTGTGCCACCACCTGTGAATCCTAGCAAGGGCTGGCAATGCGTGGAGCACAAGAAATTCCCGCAACGCTTAACTAACACACAAAAAAGAAGGTTTTAAAGGCAACATGTTACTGAAAGAAAAGAGAAAGAACAGTAGGTGCAAAATCAAGTAATGGAAAAGGTGGAATCCGTTAACAAGTCTAAATTCAGGAGATTGGCTACTGAAGACCTAATTGCTAGCAAAGAGGAGTCTATCGCGAGTTCTGGTTCTCAATAGGTTGATTTTGAGGGAAGCATGGAGATAGATGAGGACATGGAGATTGATGCATTGGAGACAGGGGGATAACCCATTCCATTATGGGTGTGCTACTACCTCAGTCATGCTACCTCAGGAATTCATGATGCAAGATGCTGAGGAAAATGAATATCATAACACTTGGGGGCAACCTCATCAAGGGAACCAGTTGAGCATCTAAGTGGAGTTGTGATTCAGGTTATTAGGCTTGATCAACCTAAAAGAGTGATCCTTGAGAAGCCATCTCTATAAATGACCAAGCATATAAAACCTCTTTACATAAATGCTCACCTAAATAGCAAACCTTTTTCCAGAATTCTTGTGGATAATGGCTCAGCCATAAATGTGATACCACTCAGACTTTTGACTTCTCTTGGAAAAAGTGAAAAGGATTTAATTTCTACTGATATAATTATTTCAGCTTTTACAGGAGAAATCTCAAGAGTATCTAGAGTTTTACCAATTGAGATCACTGTTGGAAGCAGGCGGTCACTTACTGCCTTCTTTGTGGTGGAATCAGGTGCTAACTACAATGCATTACTTGGAAGGGATTGGATTCATGCTAATTGGTGTGTGTCATCTTCTCTACACCAGTTTCTTATATTCTAGAAAGATAATGATGTTAAAGTGGTTTGGGCTGACAACAAGCCATTTAGTACCTATTCAGACAATTTGGAGGCTAGATTTTATGATGTCAACCTGGGGCCTCTCAACTTTTCTGGGAGAAGAATGAATGAAGATCCTAGAAATATCCATTTCTCTAGGAAAGACATGGAAGCAAAAGTCCAGGAACATTTATATTTGATTTACAAAGAGAAAGCTATCGTGCCTTACACCTACTGGCCGATGGAAAAGCCAATCATTGAAGAAATTAATGATTAGACACATAGAGGAAGAATTGGCAATAGCTGCAACTGCTATGAAGAAGTGTTTGACGCAGCAAATTACAAATAAAATAGTTAATGAAGAATTAGAGCTAAATGGCACAAAAATCATAGGTGAGGAAAAGTTTGAAGATGTTGATGAACTGCAGATAGAAAATGTCAAGGAGGCACCACAATGCCTTCAAGATGATCAGCATGAAGTTCAAAACCCTCTGGAGGAAATTAATCTTGGCACAAAGAAAGAGCCAAGAATCACCTATGTTAGTACTTTATTGAAATAAGAAATAAAAAATAAGTTAATTGCACTGTTGAAAGAATTCAAAGATTGTTTTGCATAGGACTACATAGAGATGTCTGGGCTAAATAGAGAGGTAGTTGAGCACCGCATTCCTATAAAGCCTGAATTTCATCCTTTTCAACAACCTCCCAGGAGAATGTCAAAGGAGGTAGAATTAAAAGTCAAAGATGAGATTGAAAAATTGCTCAGAGCTGGCTTCATTAGGCCAACCAAGTATGCTGAGTGGCTTTCTAATATAGTCCCTGTGATGAAGAAGAATGGTAAACTTAGAGTTTGCATAGAGTTTAGGGATTTGAATTTAGCCACTCTTAAAGATATATATGTTATGCCTATAGTTGATATGTTAATTGATGCTACCTCTAGGAATGAACTTCTATCATTCATGGATGATTTCTCAGGGTATAATTAAATCTTTATTGCAAAGGAAGATGTTTCTAAGACCGCATTCAGATGTCCAGGAGCAATAGGAATGTTTGAATGGCTGGTCATGCCCTTTGGTTTAAAAAATGTTGGAGCTACATACCAAAGGGCTATGAATGCTATTTTCCATAACATGATCGATCATTACATGGAGGTCTACATTGATGATATAGTGGTAAAATCTAAAAAGCCTATAATCATGTTTCTCATATGAGAAAGAGTTTTGAAAGAATGAGAATTTATCATTTGAAGCTTAATCCTCTTAAATGTGCTTTTGGTGTACAGGCTGGGAACTTTCTAGGGTTTCTTGTGCATCAAAGAGGAGTTGAAATTGACAAGAACAAAGCAAAGGCAATGCTTGAAGCCAAGTTGCCTCAAACTAAGAAAGAGCTTCAAAGATTCTTGGGGCAAGTCAATTATTTGAGGAGGTTTATCTCTAACCTTACTGGAAAAACTAAGGAATTTTCTGACTTGCTTAAATTAAGACAGGAAGCTGAATTTAAATGGGAAGAAAAACATCAATGTGCCTTTGATAAAATTAAAGGCTATTTGTCTAAGCCACCTGTTTTAGTTCCCCTAAGAGAGGGAGTACCATTGAGATTGTATATTTTAGCCGCAAATGAGTCAATTGGTTGTCTTTTAGCTCAAAATAATGCATTAGGGCATGAGTAGGCTATATATTATCTCAGTAGAATTTTAACTCTTACTGAAATAAAATACTTTTTTATTGAAAAATTATGTCTGACTTTATACTTTGCTTGTACTAAATTATGACATTATCTTTTAAAGCATTAAGTATATGTTATTTCACAGACTGATTTGATGAAATACATGTTGAATGGACCAGTCTTGTCAGGTAAAATTGGAAAATGGTTGCTAAGTTTGATTGAATTTTCACTGGTGTATCATCCTCAAAAATCAATGAAAGGATAAGCATTGGTGGATTTTTTGGCTGATCACCCTACTCAAGGAACTATAGAGGAAGAAGATCTTCCAGTATATGAAATTAATGTTCAACCTTAGGTATTAAAATTTGATGGATCATCCACAGATAAGTCAGCTGGGACTGGTGTGGTAATCTCTTCACCCTCTGGTACAAAAACAGCCCTGAGTTTCACATTGGACTTTGAATGCACCAATAATCAAGCTGAGCATGAGGCCCTAATCATAGGCCTTGAAATTCTCCAAGATCTTGGAGCTAAAGAGGTATTAATAGTTAGAGATTCTCAGTTTGTAATTAAACAATTGACAAGAGAATATAGATGCACAAGCATATCTTTAGCACCTTATTTTACTGTTGTTATTCAACTTGTTGATTCTTTTGAAAATGTCTCTTATATACATATACCTAGAGAATCTAATTGGGAAGCTAATGAATTGTCTTAGGTTGCATCTGGTTTAAGAATGTCAGAAGAATTAACTCATAAGTTGATTTTTGTGCAGAAAAAAGCTCACCCTTCCATCCATGAAAGAGGGTTGCAATTTGAGTCCTTCAATAATGATTTAAATGTAGCAGAAGATTGGCGCACTGACATAAAAAATTACTTAGAAAATCCTACTAAGAAGGTTCCATTCAGAGTCAGAGCTCAGTCCTTGAATTATGTCCTGATTGAGAATGAGCTTTCAGAAAAACTCTTGATGGACTGTTCTTGAGATGCCCTTCATTTCCTCAAACCATGGAGATGATATTTGAAATGGCTAAGCATGATACAGAGAAATATGGCACTGTAAAATTGCATTTGTGATTTTATTTTGGCATTGGCATAAATTGCTAAAGTATCCTCAAAGAGCCAAAAACTAAAAGATGGCTAAATGTTGAGCCAAAAATTCTAATTTTTGGTTAGGCTAAAATTGGCCAAGCATTCAAGCAACTAAAGCATTATTCCTCAAAGAAGCCACATTTCAATGATTAGCAAGTGATGAAGCCAAATAAAATTGAATTAATTTGGCTAAGAGTTGAAAATTATTCTTTTGTGCAAATTGAAGATGTAAAATTATTTTGGCATAAAAGTTGCCAAAATAAAGCCGAAATAAAACAATTAACAAGATAAATGAGCAAGATTAGCAAAATAAATTTTTGGTTAGACTAACTTCTACATCTCAAAGCACTCAAAGCCATCAAGGTTATAGCATCTAGCCAAAATAAGCATTTAAGCATAAAAAAAAGTGAAGGCTAAACATTGCTAATACAATAAGAGCTTACAAATAAATAGCCAAATCATGATACACAAATTATTTGGCTAAGAATAATACAATTTTGAGTCAATGCCGAATTAAAAACTATTTTCGGCTAATCATTTACTTCATTAATAAATTGAAAGGAAAAGCCAA
This sequence comes from Mallotus japonicus, assembly GCA_949634005.1. NCBI lineage: Eukaryota > Viridiplantae > Streptophyta > Magnoliopsida > Malpighiales > Euphorbiaceae > Mallotus > Mallotus japonicus. The sequence continues at coordinate 13,655 of CATIWK010076972.1, forward strand.
ATTATACATGAATTAATTTTGGCTAAAAATTCAAGATGAGCAATGCCAAAAATTAAATCAATTTTGTGCCCTATTCTTCAGAGATGCGTCTTCTCATTCTGTTTCTTCATTGCTTCTTCTTCCTTGTGCTTTTTAGATGCGTTTCTTCCTTGTGTTTTTTTCCCCTTCCACAAACCTTCCCTCTTCCTTCTTCTTCTTCTTCTTCTTCTTCTTCTTCTTCTTTTTCTCTCTCTCATCACTTTGCTTCCATCGAGCTCACCCAAGCCACCATCAATTTGATTTGTTTTAAAAAAAAATAAAGAAGAAAGGTCTAGTTGATTAGATGAACAGGTGCTTAAAGTACAGAGAATAGAATCATGAAAAAAATTGATTCCAAATATGGATTATAGTTGAGAGCTTGCCTCTGATTTTATTCAGAGAAAAAAAATTTAGAATTCAAAATTAGAAGAAGTTATCGATTAGCACGTCAACTTTATGGTTTGAGGCATGCCACTATCTCCTTTTCTCTCTTGATACGTGTGTGTGTGTATATAGTCAAAAATTTCATCACTGCTGATTGTTTAATGGGTTTCACCAATGGATTTATTTTCATTTGATAATTTTGGTTTAATTGCACTCACAGTACCTAAGTTTTCGATCTTATACCATTAAAGTACCTAATGTTTAAAATATAACAGAAAACCTCCCAACTTTACAATCTTATCACATGAAACTACCTGAAGCCAATTTTCGATAATCAGTGATGACATGAGATCTAGGTGGAAGCTCGCGTGGAATAGAAGTTTGCGATGAGGTAATGAGTCAATGATCTTTTGCCACGTCAGCAACACGTCAGATGACACATGTCAAATTTCATTTAAAATTTTTGACCCCACTCACTCTCTCAAAAATTTAAAAATTTCATTTAAAAATGCAAGTTTTTCTCTCTCTGGAAGAAAACCCAAAACACAACATTTTATCTCCAAACCAAAATTCCACCATTAGCGCATCTCATCGGAACCACTGTTGTCGCTGCTCAAAAATTGCTCAATATCTCATTCTCCACTGCTTTCTTTTCTCTCACCCTCACCACCACTGCCACCAGCAACAACCACAGTTCCTTCAGAGCCAACACCCTTGAGACTACCTTTATCAACATTCGAAGGCATATTAAGCAACTGCATCTCTCCACCAACACCATTGATACACAACCAACAACACTGATCCACTACCACTACTACTACAAACCTTACCACTCTCACAAATTGACAACAACAGTAAAACAAAAGTGGAAGAAGAATGAGAAAGATCCAAAACTAAAACAAAATCCAAAATCCAAAACCAAAACTAAAACAAAAATAAAAACAAGAGCAAAATATTAGATTGGGAAAGATCTCGTGGTGCTGCAGCTCTGCCACTCCATGGAGCAAGTCATCGCCTTCTTCTCCGCCGCCACCACCACTGCTCCACCTCGCTTCCAGATTATAATCATGATCATAATAAAAAAAATCCTAATTAATTAATTAACCTCATCACAATTCCACATAACAAACAATACAAATAAAAAATCCAAAATATAGCAAAAAAGGAAAGATCCTAACCTTAATACAATTCCACAGGATAAACTCAAACACTAGCGATTCCGTTCAGGAAGCAATGGCCTATTAAATTCACCTCTGTGATTCATATACTGCCTAGGCTGCCGCTTGCTAACGGCTCTGACACCATCCACATCATTGCCGGCTACAAGCTTCCCTTTAGTAGAATCGAATCCAACTAAAATCCCTAGCTCCTTCATCATCTCAATCTTGTCCTCATCCATCGCCACCATCTCGCCTCCTTCTCCTTCTAATTGCTCCTTTGCCAAGCCGTCTTCTCCGTTGAGCAAGGGTGAAGGAGTGAAGGAGCTATGATGGTGAAAAGGGTTTGAGAAGCCATAAACTGGGTTTGAGCAAGGCTTTGGTGATGGTGGATGATGGTGGTGGCCAAAAAAAATGCAGTGAGTTTACAATTATTGGTGTTTACAGGGTAAATTCTATGAATGGTACCAAAATTTTGCACTTGATTACAAAATGGTACCATAACTTCAATTTGTATCTTTTCGGTTCCTTAACTTCAATTTTAGTTTCACCGGGATGTCACCCACAAAAATTTGGCCAATTTTGATGACATGGCCATTGGAATTGCCACGTCATATACCACATCAGAAGCCACGTCAGCGTGACTCAACAAGTGGCTTCTGATTTGGCTGACGTGGCTTCTGATATGGCATATGACATGGCAATTCTAGTGACCACATCATCAAAATTGGCTGGATTTTTGTAATAAATATCCTGGTGAAACTAAAATTGAAATTAAGGAACCAAAAGATACAAATTAAAGTTATGGTACCATTTTGTAATCAAGTGCAATGTTTTGATACCGTTCATAGAATTTACCCGTGTTTACAATAATTGGTAACTAATTAGTTTACAATACTTTAAAAAAATTGATATTATTTAAAAATAAGATTTGGTATATTTTAATTGAGTTTGTAGGTTTTCATCTGTTTAGGTCAAAATTGAGTTGCATAGATATCATAGAAAATGGAAAATCTGAGATGATAAAAATAGAGGGAAGAAATTGAAGAGAAAATAAAATTCCTTCTTCAAAAACAAATATATAAGAATGAGAGAGAAAAAACTATTTAACGTTAATATTTGGTGTTCAATACAAATCTTTTTTAACGTTTCTTACAAGTTAATTACAAAGGTAATCGTTAACCGTATTAAGCCTATCATAGCTATAAGGTAATTAGCCCCATGTAATGGACATATTTTTATTAATAATTTCATTTTTAGTATCAAATGAATTTAATTTAAAATAAAAGATAATTAATATTTTATTTTATCTTAAATTAATTATATTTTATAATAACAAATAAAATTATTAATTACAGAAATATGCTCAGTTATTTTCATTGTTCAAATATTTGTTGTAAAATAGTCTAATTGAAAGAAATATATTTTTAAAAAATATATATAATTTAGATATAATTGAGTTCAACAATTATTTGAAATTTAAAACAAAATTATAATGTTGACAAAATCAATTGAATTTATTCAAATATAAAGAAATATTTATTATATATGATATATTAATCAAATTATATGTTTTCAAAATAATTACAAAATACTTAAATTAATTTTATTTGTCATTTTTAATACAATTAATAATTTAAGAAAAATATTATTTTAAATTTTAAATTTTAAATTTTATATTTTTTTATATTTTTTTAATGAGTTATAATTGTTATGAAAATTAAATAATAAAATAAGTTATAAATAAAAACCAAAAAATATTTTTTATTTTAATTATTAAAAATAATATTTTTTAAATTTTAGGACTCAAATGTTAAAAAAATATTTAATTTTGAGAGTTAACTATAAAAAATTAATTTGACTATTGAATAAGTCTCATGGAATGATTTTTTAAAATTTATAGAACTTGATTTAAAAAATAATTCTTTAGGACTTATGTCACGAGCCAATCCGGGGAGTCATGACCGGCTCTAGGGAACAGGAATTATTATAACCAAAACCCGTAGCAAGCCTTAAATATAAAACACACATAAAATAACTCATGAAAATACCAAGTAATTAAAAACTTTATTTAATAAAATAAGATCTTATAACAAAATACAAAATACAACAGTATACAATTCTTTAACTGACAGTCTCAGTTATAAAAACAATATAACATACTACCACATTCGAATACTACTACTGCAGCTTCTAGAGTATAAACAAGGGTTCAAATAAGTAATTTACATAATCTAGCCGGAGCAGAAGAAGACCGGCGGAGAGGTCTAGTACTGAGGTCTGAGGAAGAAGTACTCCCTGAAAAAAAATATTGAGGGGGGGTCAGACCTCACTGAGTGAATTATTATTATATATATACATGCACCCTGATGACAGACATTCAAACATCAATATAGTATATTTATATTAATATAATAAATATACATGCAATTCATACATATGTTGCAAATCACGTTTTTATACATATAAATAAAAACGGATAATTTAAGTGGAGGAATGGAGCAGAACCCTAAAAGTTCGCATCCTCAATACACAAAACCTCTCTAGTCATCAAGCTCACTTAATTCCAAAATATCCACTTAATCCATGTTTGACAGAAGACCGGCCCCGAGACTCATTATCAATCGAGCTACAACAGTTATACCAGCTCCGGGACTCATCGTCCATCGGGCTGTATCCTCAACTCTCACTTCATAATTTCAGTAATAAATATTTCAAAATTATCGATAAATAATCGAATTCACAACTTAATCTATCGCACTGTTGCGCAACAGGCCTAGCGTAGCCCACTAGGTGGCACGTTCTACAACTATCCTCCAAAACAATTGTTATAAAGGTAAAATAATGATATGCATAAATGAAATCATACTAGCATCCATTTTCAGCGAAATAACCAATTATATACTACACATATACTTAACATATACTAAAATAAATGTAATCATTTCGTAAATAATTCATATCAAATATAATATGGATGCTCTTAAATCATTTATTTCTACGTGAATGCATATATACAATAATAATTCACGATTTTAGTGCGTTCCACGAGAAATACTTGACCGGTCTGGTCCCGGAGGCCTAGCTCGCGGCGCAACTAAAGAAATAATAATAATAGAATATTATTAGAATGATATTCCTATCTCATATTGCTAGAATTTCTAATACGACTCAAAAACACTAAATCCTAGGATCGATTCGATATCTCGTTTTACGAGATTTCTACCTAAAATTCGGCATAATCTCTTTTGTAAACGGATATCTCCCTACAAAAGTAGGGCCGATCCTGCAAGGAAGATTCACTTCTAATCACAAAATAATCAACGGCTTCGGTTGGGCCCCAACTGCACAAATTACCCAGCCGAGCCTCACAATAGCACAGTTCAATAAAAATAATAATTAAATCACAGAAATATTCAAAAGAAATCCATAAAATAACTCATTAAATTTAAAAATCATCAAAATCGGAAAATAGGATAATTATAGAAAATAACCTTTAAAAATCATTTTAAATACTTATTTTATAATAAAAATTCATTTTTAAAACCTAACCATTAAATTTGCATTTTATGATCTAAAAGTATTTAAAAACATAATTTTACAATTCGTTAAGTAAATCACTAAAACACATGTTTAATACTATCAATTAATAACTTAAGCTTAAAATATTTTAATTACACCTAAATTTATAACTTAAATAAAAACATAAATATTAAATTCATAAAACATAAATTTTATAAACAAATCTCACTTATTTCACCAAAACCATTAATACTAAAATTAAACCCTAAACATCATTTAATATACCAAAAATTAAATGCTAACCATAAATCATGCAAAAATAATAACAATAATAATAAAACCCAAGTAAATAAATTCTATTAATTTAAAATCAATAACAAAATAATATATTATATATTTTTATCAACCAAAAATCACAAATATACATAATAATAATTTAAATTACCAAAAATTATTTTCAATAAATAAAATCAAATATCAACAATAATTAAATATCAAAATTAATAATTAACTATGAATTAACAAAATATCAAGTTTAAATAATATATATATATATATATATATATTTCCCAAAATTATAATTAACAAATATTTTCTAAAAATTCAATAATCATCAAATAAATTTCTAAAAATTATAATAATCTAGGAAAATAATTAACATTTAAAATTAACTTTCAAAAGCTAATTAACAACAATTAAAATCAATTAAACAACAAATCTAACATCAAAACCCCCTAATTCTAACCTACTAATATCAAACTAAAATTTCAGAAAAATAAATCTGAGATTATAATTTAAATAAAATGTTAAGTAAACAATTAAAACTCAAGTAACATCAATTACCATCTTATTTCAGCAATCAAACAACCTAATTAACCAAAATTAACCTAACAATTAACCTAAACCTAAATCAGAAATCAACCCACAAAATCAACACAAATTAACCTGAAATTTAACTAACTAAACTAACAGAAAATTAAGCAACTAAACTACAGAAAATTGACTAACCAAACAACTAAAAATTTCAGCAACAGTGGATGAAGAAAAAGAGCTCACTTATGCAGATTTGAAGCTGCCTAGAGGAAGAAAGAACATCAATGGTGAATTCAGGCGTTCCAGGCGTGAAACAGAGCTGTTTCCGGCGTGAAGGAGAGGCCTGGTTCGCTGCCTGAAGCCGACCAAGGTAGTGGCTCGCGAGGAAGATGGTCTGCGCTGCAACAGGGAAGAGTTTCGCACGCACAGAGGACAGGCAGACAGCAACACAAGCGAGCTAGAATTGGAAGCAAAGAAGCTAATGGTAACCGGTGGAGCAGCTGAGGAAGGCAGCAAGGAGATCCAAGAAGAAAACTGAAGAAAATCAAGGAAGAAAACAGCTAAAAGAAGGAGAATAATGCTGCCAAAAAAAAAAGAAAAGAAGGACAGAGATATGTCCTATTCTTTTGACCCGGAATGTGGGTTGCTTTGTGTTTTATTTTTTTATTAATAATAATAATAAGAAGAATAAAAATAATGATGAAAAATTTATTCACCACACAAATTCTTTCCACCCTTAAGTATGTATATATATATATCATGCATAAATACAAATATATATACAATACACTAACACCATGCATGCATATATATAATTGAATAAAATCTAACTAATAAAATCTTTAATAAAACCAATAATGTTAAAATAAAATAAATAATTTAAATGCTAAATAATAATTTAATTAACTAAATAATAAAATTTCAATTTAAAGATACTTTATTAACA
>CATIWK010077019.1:0-17655 GCA_949634005.1 Mallotus japonicus
AAAAAAAATAGACAAGTTGCTTGAAGGAAGAGGAGAAAACTATTTCCACGGAACTTGATAAAAAATAAACAGTGGGAAAGTCAAAGGGTCAAACTTTTTACTAAACCATAATTACTAGCTTATGTTTAAGTGGTTAATTAAGTAGTAATTAAGAAAATTAATTAATTAAATTATAATTAAAAGCCCAATTTCCTATTGCGGCTTACCCTCTTCCGCCTCTCACGTGCTACCTTTTTTTGTTCATTTTTCCAACCTATCTATGCATCTATAAAACCCCCCCACCTTCTCTATCTTCCTGTATTAATCCATCTCCTAATCCTTCACACCCCAACCAAAAAAATTCAATCTTTTTCTTTCTTTCTTTTTTTTTTTTTTTTTTTTGGGTTCTCTGATTTCTTTAAATCTGTATCTTTCAATCAATCAGTCTCTTTTCATTTCAAGTGAAAGCTATTACATGATGGGTGATGCTAAAGGTTACAGAAACAACAACAAGAGCAGCTCCTCTTCTTCCACCACCACCACTACCACACAAAGTGAAGATGAGATGATGAGTGACTTAAGGAGAGGTCCATGGACCGTTGAAGAAGACTTTAAGCTTATGAATTACATTGCTTCTCATGGAGAAGGTCGATGGAACTCTCTTGCTCGCTGTGCAGGTATATTATTTTTTTTTTCTTTTTTTCATCTTCCTTTTTAATGTATGTTTATGTATATATGGAGAATATTTTGATGAAGCAATTGGCAAAACAGCCAAATAACAACTTGCGAACATGTCTCAACTTGCTTTGCTTTTGTCTTCTTCCATTTCTTGACTGGGTTTAATTTCCTTGTACTAATCAAAAGTGCAAAGTCTTTGCTTTCTTTGTTCTTTTGATAAGAGGAGGAGCAGCAAAAAAAAAAAAAAAAAATTCAATCTTGGGTTTTGTCCCAATTGATCAAAATCTATAGCTGATTAAAGATCTACCGAAATGTAAAGGCTAAAGCAAGCAAGAGCTTCACGTTTCATGGGCAAGTAAAAGCACACCATAACTAAAATAAGTGGGTGAATTTTTTGTTGTTGTAAGGATTAATCATGTGAATTATATCATTACAACCGGATGATTATTCTCTTCTTTAGCTATAGCTTGTAGTCTGACAACTAGATATTTAAATGATGGGGCAAAAAAATAAAAAAGAGATGCAACATCTAAAGACAAGTCGATCCTAAAGTTGATGCAAAAGTACACATCAACTGCGAAAAGCAAAGAAGCAATAAGCGAAAATGCTCTCCTTTATTGCCTATATATTTATTTTTCCATTCAATTATTTGTGCTCTTTCTGCAGATACAACTTTACCAAAAATAAAACTTTGTTTTGTAAATGAAACAGGCCTTAAACGAACAGGGAAGAGCTGCAGATTAAGGTGGCTAAACTACTTAAGGCCTGATGTTCGACGTGGAAACATCACCCTCGAAGAACAACTCATGATCCTCGATCTTCATTCTCGATGGGGCAATAGGTACATATGTTTACTTGTTTCATTGTCTAATGGCCTAAAGAAGTACAGATTGCTTTGGTTTCCATGATGCATGTATTAAATTTGAATTTGTGTTGCAGATGGTCCAAGATTGCACAACACTTGCCGGGAAGAACCGACAATGAAATCAAGAACTACTGGAGGACTCGAGTCCAAAAGCACGCAAAACAGCTTAAATGTGACGTGAATAGCAAGCAATTTAAAGACACCATGCGATACTTATGGATGCCAAGATTAATTGAAAGAATTCAAGCTGCTAATAACTCCACTACTACCACTACCACCGCTGCACCCACCTCCACAACCACCACAGAGACTACAAATCACCACCTAATCACCACCGCTGACGGACAATGGGCCGCCCCTATGGCCGGTGGAACAATGATGGGGAACGAGTTTGGGGTTGCACATGTTACTCCTAGTTACACTACACCAGAGACATCGAGCACAGCAGCATCATCGGACTCGTTTGGGACTGTCTCGGACATTACTGCTACTACAGCCAATAACAACAACGATTACTACAGTATCTCGGTTAATCATAATCCAAACCCAGATAATTATTTCCAATCTGGGCAAGTTTGTTATCCGGATTCCATGATTAGTCCGTCTGGTTATTTTCACCAAGGATTGGATTTTCAAGCTATGGAGCACCAGAACAACGTTAACCAATTATGGCTGGACGGTGGGGACAATTTGTGGAATGTTGATGATATTTGGTTCTAACATGTGAATTTTTCTTAAAAAAAAAAAAGAGCCTACAGAAAAAAATAAATGGGTGGAAAATTGTAGAATTAAATGATATATAGAATAATATATATATATATATATATATTTTACTTTGTAGAATTAGGTGTCTCGTAACATCTTAACTATCAGGCCAACAACGCGGGATATAATATATAATATATGATTTACAAATAGAATTTGTGGATTATTTCCTTAGTTAAATTTAATTTTGTAATTTTGGCCCTTGTTTTAAGAGGGGTATTGGATGGGTGGGAATGAGAAATTGTAATTTGAGTTTTTTTTTTTTGTTCTTAATATCATTCTTTGATATTGACACAATGTGTGGTAGCTTTTTTTTTTTTTTTTTTGAAATAGGTAGTGTTTTGTTTTTAATTGCTATATAGATGATTGCACTATAGAAGCATGGTTTTAGATGAATTTTTTATAATTAATAATTAAATAAAGATAATGTGCATAATTGGTTCCACCATCTTTACTTAGATGTTAATATTTTAAAAAAGTGTTTTATATCTTAAAGCATATAATATAATAATAGAGATTAGTCATGTAACTTTTGAAACATTGGCTACGGGGCCTGAACCAGATTAAGCTTCTAGATTGCAAAAATTTAAAATTAAAATAAAACATTAAATTAATCTAATAATAATAATAAAGTGTAAGTTGTAATAATTTTTGAAACGTGTCAATTATAGAATTCGTCTAACTTTTTGGTATTTTAAGTTGGCCATTAGGGAACTACTTTGTAATTAAATTAATTTATTTAAAAAAATAAAAATCACATATCTTTTCATGTAATGTGATCAAAGCCTATGGCCTCTCCTCTCCTAGTACCATATATTCCAAAACTACCACCATTCTCTTAGCTTTGCTTGCTTTTTTTTTTCTTTTGTTTAAAAAAATGTTCACCATAGTACGGACAAATTGCCTGGTATTGAACCCATTCTGCCAGACATAATCTAATATCATTTTATTAATAATTCATTCATTTTATTTTTTTTTTTACCAAAATTCTATGTAATGTAATCCTTTAATTATAAAGATATCTGTGAATTATTATTTTAATATATATAATTTAAAAATACTTAAATTAATTTATATCGTTTAATATTTTTATTAAATTAATTTCTTTTACTATTTTTATAATCCAAAACTTTTTTTGCAAAAAGTTTTCTTTTAATCTTTGATTTAATAGTTTAAATGTTGTAATAATTTTAATTATTTTTTAATTTGAATTATCAATATTTAAAATTTATTAAAATTTTAAGTAATTCAGTTGGATCGAGACGAAACTATAAAGACAAAAAAATACTATATTTTTACACTTGAATTTGTGTGCTTTGTATTCAATTGCAGCAATTAATTCGCAATTAACATAATAATTTCCCTCTACTAGAAAAAAAAAAGTGAATAAAAATAAATAAATTTGCAAAAAGGAGGGGTTGGCACGTGCGAGGGAGGAATAAAAGGTTTGGGTGAAAATGTAATTAAAGAAAAGAGCGGAGAGAGAAGGGTATGGCGGCGGGCGGGGAATCTTTGTAGGGCGCGTGCCTATAGGACAAGCCATCAAAATGGTCCCAGATGGACGAACAGTTGAGCGACTGCCACGTGTTAGATATTATTATTTAAACTAAATAAAATAAACAACGTTGGCAGCCCAACAAGAATTGGCTAATTTATATTCTCACGTGAAAATTTTTTTTAAAAAAAATCTAAGTTTAAATTTTATTATTAATAAAATATTATATTATTTTATATTTTCTGAGTAGTCATTTTTTTTACGTTAAATTAATGCAGAGTTAATGAGAAAAAAAAAAAAACAAGTGCTCTTCCTTAATATGATAAAAAATATATGTATTTTTTTTTTTTGACCAAAGGGATTTGTGGGAGGTTGGAGGGGGAGAGGGGAATTGAACCTCCAACCTTCAACCACCACTCCCAACACCCTTGCCTCTAGGCCAAGCCCTTATGTATTTGCATATACGATAAAAGAGAAATGTCATATATACTAGATTTATGTAATGTTGTAAATGAGTCGAACTGTCCTCAAGCTATTTATTGTTTGATTTAATAAAAGTTTATTTGAACTTATATATTAAAATTTATTTAATAAACGAATTAACTTAAAATTATACAAATTCCGACATATAAAATCTGTAAATAAGTTCGAATAAAAATTTACGGATTAATTTATAATTTTAATATAAAATATACTATATATAAAATGTTATTTATAATAAATGAAAAATGTTAAAAACTATGCTACTAGAATGAAAATTATAATACTATTCTTTAAAAAAAGATGAAATTATAATACTTATTAAATATATTATAATTTATTTATTAAATTTTTATTTTAAAATAAATAAATTTAATTTTATATTTTTACAAATTATTTTAAATTAATTCAAACTCGTAAACATCAATAGACATAGTAAATTCAGCTCAAAATCACTCAATTCAACTCGGCTGGGATGATTTACGCTCTAAAGCTGAGCTTGTGTGGACTGAAGCACTGACAGCCGCAAGAATTGAAACAGCCCACTCCAACATTTCCACGTATGACCATACCATGTAGTTTTTCTTCTATGTATTCATTCACATTCATACCAACATAATAAAATAGTCCATATATACCTTTGCACATATCCACATGTTACAGAAAAAATACCTTATTTTTTAAGAATGTTAGAAGACAATAACACATAATTATTTTTAACTAATCAGTACGTCAAATAAAGAGTGATATAATAATTTTTTTATGATTACAATAAAATATACAATTTGAATTCTTTTATTATTATTTATTCATTAACAGAATCAATTTTTTTAATATATATATGATTATATGGTATTAAAAGAAAAATTATGGGAATTTATAATTAGACATATATCTGTTCAAAAAAATAATTGGTTCTTTTATACGATTCAAAAAAATAGAGCAATATGGATAAATCAAGTTTATTTAGCTAATTTGTGGGACTAATGTAAGTATTTTTTTTTTTAAATTCAATATGTGAGTTATACAATAGAAAATAATTATTATTATTATTCATTATAAATAATAATAAATTGTCACCAATGTTGATGAATAATAAAGTAAAAAATTAAATTTATTCATAATTTTCACTAGTAAAAATATCAATTAAATTACATCAATAATCTCTTTAATGATAATTTCTTTAATGCAGGGTACTAATTAAATATATATTATATACATGTATGTGGTTTGAAATGTAAATAGTAGTAGATTGAAAATGGAAGTATCCACAACTGGAATCCACCAAATTATGGGTTTAAAAGACTCTAAGGATCTTTCCGCCACGTTGATCACTTCAAAAAATTTTCCATCATTTTCTCCAAATTGGAAGAAGAGTTGTAAAAATTGGTGAGCTAATCTAATCTCATCTAATCTTCTTCAAGTCATCCATCGACCCAAAGTTCAAAAGACTTCCTAGTCAAAAAATGGGGGCCACCCAGTTATCCCACGTGGGCATCAGATGCTATCAAATTTTATTATTTATATATATATAAACAGATGTGGAAGTGTGGAACAGAGGTCCAAGTCTTCTCCAAGTTCTAACCGAAAGCATATGGAGAGGAAGAAGCGAGGAAAGGAGTTGTAATTGTCATGACTCTGTTCATTATCGTTATCATCATCTTTCTAAAAGCTACAGTTTTTGGCCCTTTACATTGTATTTGTACTTTCCTTATATTTTTAGGTATTTTCTTTTATTTTGCATTGTCAACTGTGCATATGTTTATATACCCTTCTCATCCTTCCCAACTCCTCAATTCATCTCTACAATTATGTGCGATCTGCCATCACTCTTATGTCACTTTGATATTGGATTGAATCATCACTAGTATCTTGTTTCTACTGAATATAATTTCCCTATTTTGCATCTACAATCATCTAAGCGTTAATGTTTCTTACAATGTAGACTTAATTATCGACATTATTTAAGGTTTTTAAGTAGCTTTTTATACTATTTAAATAACTAAGTTAAAAATTATTTGTAAGTTGTATTTTGAATAAAATGAAGTGGTCAATGTACAAGTCCCTCTTGAATAGTTCAAATGATAAGATGCGTGAATATCTAGATATGTAAAGTAAGATTTAAACATTCATTCCTTCTTTACTCTTTCCTTGCGGTAGAGAGTGAACTACTTGAATCAGTTAAAGAAAATCATCAACATACAAAATGAGAAAATAAAGTGACAAAATATATAAAGTTTAAAGAGTTGTAAATATATTAAAAGAACATAATATTGTATCTTTTAATTATTAAATAAATAACATATATAGTGAATGATATTTTACGTTTAAACAATAAAAATATAAGATTTTATTTTCATATTGTAACCAATTAACAATACGTTTGTGATATAGTTAAAAAAATTATTATATGATCAATATTTCTCTATTATACAGTAAATATTGTTCTTGAATATAACAATATAAAGGTGAAGTGAGATGCCTAAAATATAAATACCTAATTTGAAAAAGAGAATATTTATTTAGTTGCATTATGAGATAATTAATATTCAATCCTAAATATAAGTGTTGTGCAATAGCATGGAATAGTAATTAAGGTTTGTGAGAGATACAGCTTTTGTTGTTAATAGAGACGGATGATGGAATTGTCAAACTACATATACACTACAACCTAATTCCTTGTTTTTGCTTAAAAAATAGCCATCTTTCAAACAGTTTAGCTCAAGGTTTTGTTTCCTTTCCTCCATTAGAGAACAATTAGAACCACATGTTTTGCTACAAGTAAAACCACACATGCTAAGTAATCAAAGCTTAAACAATACTACGCACATATATAGATATATAAGCCTCTTCCTCACATGCATGGATTCCAACAAAAGTGCAAGACTAACAAATAATTGATATTTCACACAATAACAATACAAAAACAATACAAAAACAATACGTGTTACATATTAAATACTCCAAATAGATGGAGTATTTTTTTTTTATAGGAGGTCATATAAGTTAATTAAATATCGATAGATTGCATAATAGGGACAGTCATTTCATATTAAATTGACGGTAGTAGAAATCAAATCTTACATCTTAGGAGACTCTTGAAGAGAAGTTAGCATTTAACTACTCCCTTACCGGCTTGGATGGAGCACTTACTGTTTTTGTCACCATTTTGAGCCTGTAACATTTCCTTTTCCATTCTCTCATTCATTATATATAATTATGTTTATATGACCACTTGCGTAAAGCCTTTGTAATGAAAACGAAGTCGATCCATCGAAGTCTCCACATGCACACAGCCACTAGTTTTCAGGTGGCTAACAAAAGTTTTTGGCCATCTCTTTCAATTTCTAAGTCATTAACAAAAATGGTTAGAAGATCTTTCCAACCCGGAACAAATTAACAAAGTAAATGCTAGTGCTGGTGTACCATTATAAGGACGATCATATGCTTTTTTTATTACTATTGTTTCATGCTTATCCCATCTGTGGAAAACTACTTAATTTGATTATATACATACAGAAATATATATATAATATCAGATTTTTAATTTTTTTTTTCTTTTCAATCTTATGTAGGGTTCGGTTTCCTTAATTAGGCAAGTAAAATGAAGCCCTATCGATATCAAATTAATTAAGTTCATTTCATTGTGTGCTTTGTCCTAAATAGAAAAATAAAATAAGAACCAAAGAATAATCATCTTAATCTAATAAGTACGGCTAACCAATTATGAACTCTCAATTGAAATCACAATATAATATATCAATATCTATTGGTTCAAATGGTAATTAAAAAATTTGAATTTCATTAAATTAAATTTTGAATTTGAGTTACATAAGAAAATAGATGTTGTGAAAGTTTTGCACTTTTGTGGGTCCGTCCAATACGAATTTTCAAGTAATTAGATTCTTTATAACTATTGGATATCGGGATATCAAATAAAAAAATATAATATAATACAAAATTTTTATCTACAAATAAAATATTACTACTTTTCTCAACTCGATCTCTCTATATATATGTGCATATCAAAACTTAATATTAAGGGCTTACAATTAGAAAATCTCGATTATCACAACCAAACCAAAACTATTGTGGCCACAACTAGAGCTCGCAATTAATTGATAAATACATACTCATTTAGGCATGAAAGAGTGAAATTAAAAATCTACTTTGGAAATTTATAATATTTGGCAACTTCAATTGAAAAATTTCAACTAGATGTGACAATAAACAGAGTTCCTAATGGATACAAGCCACGCCTTGAAATTGAAATGAGCATGCATATTATAAAACATAAATAGATGCATGCAAATGAATTCAAAATAACCAAAAATAGCTAGTCATCCGTATCCAAATAGGCTATGTACGTGTATATATATATATAAATATGAATGGCGCTAGCTAGCACCATGACGAAGTTGAATTTGCGTAAGAACTATGTTTTGCTGCTTGAGTACGGCATTACAGCAGTAGCCACCTCTACTTGTGTTTGTTGTGATCCACATTCAAAATCTGTAGATTTTAATTTGATTTTCCCTCAATCATTTGAATATGCAGAAACATTAAATTAAATATAAAGCCTCGCCCATTGTTAATTGTTTATAGTGGTTGTGAAAAGAATCGAATTGAGGCCAAATTTATTTGACTAAAAGGATATGTACATATAATGATAGTACATCATACAATTGGCTAAAACTTACGAATTAAGACGTGTTATATCATGCCTAATTCCTAGGATCATGACCTAAAATTAATGATTCGGTGTCTTAAACCTTCACACATGTTTGATGCAAGTATGTAACACATGGATCATGTATGAATATATATATATATATTAATATTGGATTGTATGTGATACTCCCTTTGTTCATTTTTAATTGTCGTTTAAGAATTATGCACATAAATTAACAAATGTAATTAATATATGTGTAAATACTATACTACCCTTATAATAATTCACTCAACCAATTATTAGTTTTGTATATTTCCAAAAGTAGTGTATGTATAAATAAGGGTATGATAGGAAAAAAGATAGTTAAAATGTATTTGTAATTGAAAACGTCAAATAAATTGGAACAAAAAATTCAACCTAAAACGACAATTAAAAAAGAACAGAAGTAGTATATGATATGCCACATTGTATTGTATTCACTTGAAATTATTGGACCATTTAGCATTTTATGGGCCTATGTATATTCATCTCTCTTTCATATATATATATATATATATATATATAGAAAATGGATGGATATTTTAAGGATTCCAATGAATTAAGATTTTTTCTCATATTAACCTCAATTACCTTATGGAGGAGAAGATTTCTCATTTTTCTTTTTTCTGGATTGAACCAACGGTATCCAAAGTTAACTGGATTTTGACTAATTTGATTCAATCCGAGGATGATCACAAGGATGGTAAAGGTCTCCCAACAACTAATTTAACGCGATTGTATACATCAGAACTTGAATTTGAGACCTCACTTAAGCGGGAACAACCCCCTACCAGTTGATCTCACGATTATTGGTTCATTTTTCTTTTTTTTTTTAAATTGGTAGGTCAAGTAATCTCTCCCTTTTTTAAATCATATAGAAATAATTCTACAAATCGATTGTAATAAAATTCAAACCCTACATCATAGTGATTTTTGGATATAAATAATGAAGTTTATGCCTATAATTCTTTTAGTCCATCTCAATATATTGAGTTTGATAAGTAAGTTTATTAACTCAAACAGTAAGAGCGAGCTAGGAAAAGTCAGCTCAACTAGAAAAACAAACTAATAATTCTACTTTTGAACTCACTACTCAGTGGATGAGCAATCATTCAATATTTAAAGGAAAAAAATATATATAATATAGGAAAAGGAATGTGAAAGTTGTAGATTTTTAATTAATGGGTGAACATTACAATTAGAATTTAAAAACCATACAAATGATTATTAATAATTTTATTAATGAGATAAGCATCCCAAGCCAGCAGTTGGACGACCATGACTGGGTGTCTTGTCTTAATAAGAATAATACAAATTTAAAGAAGAGAAAAACACAGGTCAATGAGCTGAATGAGTTCCCATTCTAGATGAATGGTTTCAGTGTCCTAAATGGAATCACTGCTTACGCAATTGGTGAACTTGGTGCACTTTGATCGATTAACATGAGAAAACCTTTTTGACTCAATCAGACTTTTCAATATATACACAAACTCTTGTCAAAGATGCCAACCCATAAATTATAGATATCTTATCCTTGGTAATTAATTCCAAGTTGCATTTTTGCTAATCAATTGCTTTGGAATATACATATATATTAGTTTTCTAGCATGTGTTGAAGAATTGTATGGTTTGATTGCAATAAAGTTGAAAATGTTAAATTGAATTTTTTAAGTTTTAGTTATGGGTAGGGCTTTATAATCCAAGCCTAGTTGTATACTGGGCCAGTATTTGTTTTTGTTTACATTGGACCTAGTTGATGTGTTTCATCAAAGGATTTGAGCCTAGTTTCCATTGATCATTGGTACTTCAACAATGACAAATTAGCATTACGCCCAAAGTATTTTATTTTCTAGGCACAATACATACGTAGCCCCCTAAATTTGTCAGTTGTTGCCATTTAGCCACCTGAATTTATGTTTTTGCCATTTGAACACCTTAATTTGAAAAAAACATAACTTTTAAACCACTTGCTTCATAGGTGGCACGAAACGTGACTTCAATCTCCAATAAGCGTGTAACTAAACAGAAGTTGAAAAAGATGATTCTGCCAGACTAATTTGTTGGCGTAAAGTTAAGTAAGGAAGTGAAAAAGATAAGTGGATTTTTTTTTTTTTTTGCACAATGCCTTTGCCTTTTCACAACTTGCAAATAAGTTAAAAGTCTCGAAGAGACCAAAGCCCTTAAAGCAAACAACAGAAATCCTTACTGCCATGAGCATTTCATCTTCCTCACCTTCTTCCCCGAGAATACTCTTATCTAGTGCTTCCTTTGCCTCCCTTGCATGCTGCAAATGTCGAACAACGACCTAAACTCCCTCCGCCAGCTGCTTCCCCAAAGAATAGGTCAGTGGGGTCTCTCCCAGTCAATAGAACACCCAAAATCATCCCAAAGCTAAAGGTATCACTCTTATCAGTATACCTGAAATCCTGGAAGTACTCAGAAGCACTATAACCAGAAGTAGCTCTGTCCAAATTAGGCATTAGCTTAGCCAATCTAGAGTCTGCCAACCTTGGTTCAAACTTAGCATCCAATATTACATTTGTAGGCTTTAAATCGTAATGCAAAATCTGTGGGACACATTCAAAATGAAGATAATGAAGACCCTTAACAATCCCAACGGCAATCCGAAGCCTAACTTCCCAACTGAGTTGCAACTGATTTTCCCTCACTCTGCTTATTGCATCTTCTAGACTTCCACTTGGCACATAATCATAGACTAGAGAGAACCTATCAGATTCTCTAACATAAGCCCTTACTATTTGGTTGCATACCTTACAAAAGAATTTATTCTTAATATCAGAGACTGAACTTGGACTTTGTAATGGATCCTTTAATTCAGAACCGTTAGCTTTGCCACTGTGATGAGGTAAAAACGTGATGCGTGCATGACCAGGACCAGGCTGCAGAGACAAATAACAAGATAAACTCAAAATCCCCAAAACTAAATAACGAAATTATATGTGGCTATAAAAACCAACTAATCAACTGTTAATGAAAGATTTAATATAATAGATCACAGTAAACTGTTGAGATCACCAGAAGCCATGTATGTGAAGAATCAAGAAGAGAGCAGACCACATCAATAAAAAAATTCTGAAGTGAAAACATTACCAAATTATGACATCTCAAATGTAATGAACAACCAAGATTGTTTGATTGTCATTTAGACATATTAACAGATATAACAAAATAAGCATCAAATACCATAAATGAACAAATACATTCACAATCCTATCAAAGAAAGTAGTAACAAAAGAAACATTTTATTTACAACTCATCAAGTCTCACAAATGGAAAACCATAGCCCCAGTTCATAAAAATTCCAAATTTGAAAGCACCAGATATCTATAGTAATCAAATGCAAGTAGCAGAAGATGATATTGATCATTCTACTGTTGAGAAGTGAAAGCAATAACTCAACAACAAGAGTAGAGCTGTGACTTTGCAAGTAACTCCATCTTCTCCTCCACTACCGGAGCTTCCGCTTCACCACCCCTGCCACCAGGAGCAACTACCACAGTCGCCGGAGCAACTACCATAGCCGCTGGAGCAAATACTACTGCCGACACACCTAACTTGTCCTGGAGATAGTCCATCAGACTGTGCGCTTCCTCCAGAGTTAAGGAGGAGATTTTGGCGCCCAGCTTCTCGATTTTCTCCGGCTCTTCGACGGCTGAGATGCGGCGGAGGTGAGTGAATGTGGATGAGCGGTGAGCGGTGAGAGTGGAGTGGGAAATTGAGGGAGAATTGTTTGGTGTGGGAAGGTGTAGGGTATACGAATGGGGAAGAAATGGTTAGGGTTCTTAATGGGTATGAGAAGAGGAAGAGTTGCAATTGTTTTGTTTTATGTATTTTTTTTTCCGTTTTTCATACGTGTATGCTTATGGGGAAACCTGTCATACGCGTGTTTTACACGTACTTCTTTAATTTGTTACTTGGGCAGCAGGTGGTTTGAAAGTTATATTTTTGACAAGCTGAGGTGTTCAAATGGCAAAAATATAAGTACAAGTGGCTAAATGACAAAAACGGCCAAGTTCAGGGGGCTGGTATGTATTGTGCCTATTTTCTATTTATGTTGCAAGCTGCTATGTAAACAGTTTTATTGTGATTTATTTTTACTCTCCAAATTTCTATGGGCATAAATAATATTAAAAGGTAAAATATTAAAAAATTATCATCTTGTGAGTCGTTACATGATGCAATTTGTATCAAATCAAATAAATTTTATAAAAAGGATATAGTTCTTACTATTTTTCATGGATAAAATTTTATTCGTAATTAAAAAAATTAATTTTTTTTTGCAACTTGAATCAATATAGTTAATATTCATTGATATATAATTACTTGGAGTGGCTGGTGGTAAATAATTTTCTTATTATTAAATTAAGAAAATAAATTGATTTTGGATCACCATAACTAGACCACTTGATTATAGGGATTTTTAGAAAAATATCCATTTTTTAGGTCAGATTTTCAGTAAAATACTCATCTTTTGTTAAATATTACACGCGTGCCTAACTTTCCGTCATTTACGTTTCCGTGCTTTTTTTTTCCACTTCCTTTACTGCACTGTCTTCTTCACTTTCGTCTTCATCTGATCTAGATCTTCTTCACTTTCTTCTTCATTTGATCCAGATGGTGCTGATGGTGAACCTATTGATTTTGAGAGCAATGGTCTACTTTGGTTTCCTCCAGAACCATAAGATGAGGAGGTTGAAAGAGAAAATAGTTTATTTGATGACGATGATGATGATGAAACTGCCCCTCCCTGTCCTTTTTTTGCTTACACATGAAAGAAATTTCAGTTTTATTTACAGGTTTGAATTATTTTTGCTAAGATTGAATTTCTTTCATTATGCATTAAGCATCATTCTAGTTTCCTTTTATAAGATTCTTTTTACCAAACTCTGAGGCCTAACATGCTATTAACTTGAGAGAAACTGCGGTTTGCAAATGCTCATACATTGTTTTATGTTAAAGAAAGCCTCTGACATTAGGGAATTGTTTAGTGACCCTACGTGGGTTTTCTTTTTCTTTTGCTTGGATGACTGAAATTTTCTTATGCCAACACCTTTTTCTTCGCACCCTTTTTGACATCTCAAAATTTTAGAAGGGAGTGAGGGTTAACGGATTTAACTATCACTTATGCAGGTGAAACATTACATTCATCACATTCATGTAAAAACAACGAAGGTAGCAGGTGTTTTATGTATGGCCATCCTTGAAGATTTGTGGACTGCAAATTCTTGGTTTTTGGAATCTCCCACTGCTAAAAGCTTCTCTGTTTTGACATTTTTTTTTTAACAAGTTTTGACATCTTTCAGTCTGTGTGTGGAATTTATACGCATGAGAATTCTTGGATTAAAAAAGCTGGTCCTATTTTATTGCAACTATATGTTCAGTTACTAATTTTCCTGATCAAGTGCAACTATACGTTCTTATATGGCATCAAAAAATGGTTCATGAACTCATCAAATAAGCAAGAAATTAATAGTAAAAGAGAAAACAAAAGGCCAAACCTTTAAGCAACGTCGCAGTTAGAGGAAGGGATTTTTAATTATGAAATCAGTGATTTTTGCAGGTTATTCAATCTTATGGGTTTTCTTTAGTTTCTTATCATATGTGTTCTTTGCTTCGTTTTGGATTATGACTTTTTTTTGTTAGTTTTGTTTTATTTCTCGTATCAATCTTGTAGATATATTTCGTTTGGTCTTTCAATTTTATTGCTTTATAAATACATAAACACTTTGCAGTTATGTGCTTTATTTAATGGGAGATTCTTCCCTACACTGGGTGTATATACACCCAATGGTAGGATTTAAAATACAAGACACATGTCTTGTTTTAATCAATGAAGTTACTAATATTTTAATGTATTGTCTTAGATCTTACCATTGAGTGCAATACACCCAGCCTAAGCAAGAATCTCTCTTATTTAATATGCTGCTTAAATTTTTGCATCTTCTTCTCGCATAAATGAAGTAGTTTTTTGGATTTAATTTTATTTTTAATAGCTCCATTTAAGTTCAACGGTTAAATTTACTTTTGGAAAACTGAATTAAAATTTTGATGCAATATTTTGATTTCTTTTTGGAAACACACAATTTAGAGGAAAGAAAAATAATATACTATGATAGGTTAATTGGATAATATATAATAATTATGGATTTTTTTTAGAAAATACATTATAATTATAGATTGATAGGAAAGAATCAAACTCTAATCCTTTATACTATTAAATTGTTTAATTTTATATAATGTTTTATAGCCTTATATAAAATAGTTAAAATGAATGGTAAAATATTTTATTTTATTATAAATAGAGGTAAACATCATGGCTAGGGTAGATAGTAGAGTTCATAACACATTTGTTTTGACTCTTTTTATATAGGTTTATTGGTACAAAAGATGGGAATGAAAAATTTATTTAATTTGCTAAAAGAATGAGATTATTTCTAGAGACCCTTTTTCTTGTTTCACAAAGGATTTTGATTAGTAACATAAACAATAAATTATCTGAATATTATTCGTATAGGATACAATTTAAACAGTATATTATTTGAATATTGTTTTTTTGTTTTAATTTTATATTTTTATTAGTCAATTATATGAATAATATACTAATCGTATACTATTTGTATAGTACTTTATACATATTGTGTGTTTATTACAAAAATACATACAACATTGAACATTTGTTTACTTCTAGATATAGTTTATTAAAAATTAAAAACAAGATCTGATATTGTTTGTTGAAATAGGTTGTTGAAAATGCAAAACAGATGGCATATTAATTATTCAGTTAAATACATTTTTGAATAATATCCGAATATTGCATGAATATTATTCGTATATGTTGAAAGTACAAAACAAGTGTCATATCATTATTCAACATTTTTTAATATTATCCGAATATTTTCTGAATATTATTCGTATCAGTTGAAAGTGCAAAACATGTGTCATATCATTATACAACATTTTTGAATATTATCCGAATATTTTCAAAAACATATTAGTATATGTTGAACAAGCAAAACAGATGTCATATTCGTTACTCGTTATATACATATACAATTTTTTGAATATTGTTCGAATATTTTCGGAATCTTATTCGTATATGTTGAAAGTGTCACATATTCGCTACTCAATTATATATATTTTTGAATATTATTTGAGTATTTTTCGAATCAAATTAGTATATAATACAGAAAAAAAGTATCTTATCTGAATATAACAAGTATCCGAAACCGAAAAGAGAATTTGAAACTCAGAAAGCGTATTTCAAACTAAGAACAACATCTGAAATTGAAAAAAAATATCTCAAACTCATAAATACGGTACATTATATTATAATTGAGTAAATGATACATGACGCATGGCCCATGACAAATTACCAAAATAGACCTTATATTTTTTTTGAATTTTTCTTTTGAAAATTCAATTTTTTTATTTTTTTGGAATCTAAAACCTAAGTTGTACACGGGTAAACCCGTCAGCAATGATTTAAACACTCGTAGCCAATAATTTTTTTTTTTTTGAAATCTAAAACCTAAGTGCACACGGGTGAACCCGTTGTGCAATGATTTAAACACACGTAGCCTGTAAAAAAAATTTTCTTCAATTTTTGTTTGAATTTTTTTTCTTCAATATATGTTGAAAATGCAAAACATGTGTTATATTCATTATTCAGTTATATACATTTGTGAATATTATCCGTATATTTTCGGAATCTTATTCGTATATGTTGAAAATGCAAAACAGGTGTCATATTCATTGTTCAGTTATATACATTTTTGAATATTATCCATATATTTTCGAAATCTTATTCGTATATGATACAGAAAAAAGTATATGACATGAATATAATAAATATCTAAAACTCAAAAAGAGTATCTAAAAGTAAGAACAATATCTGAAATTGAAAACAATATCTCAAACTCATAAAAACAATATCTGAATATAATAATTTCAGTAAGTATATATTGTTAGAAAAATTATCACATAAATAGTTGGCCTTAAATAATAAATTTCAAATATAATTGTATTCAGTTAATTAAAATAAAAAATAAATAAAAATAATTGATATATGCATATTAATTAATTTGAATCCAAGTGCCCATCTTTTTTCAAATGCATGAAACTTGAAAAATATGTTTCATTTATTTCTATTTTATTATTTGTGTATTTTAGTTTATTTTCCGTGTATAAAATGAATAAAATAATATCAACCTAATATATATAAATATACATATTTATATTTCAAAATATTTTTCTAGGATATTTGAAACTTTAATTATTTATTAAAACTAACATGAGTTATATAATTTAGATATCTTAATTATAATCTCTAAAATAGAGCACAATGCCTATATATATATATATATATTAATACCCAAAACAAAAAATAAAAACAAAAAACTAAGAATAAAAAAATAAAAATTAAGGAAAAATAAAAAATTTAAAAAAATAAGGATAAAAGAAAATAAACAAAAAATAAAAATAAATAAAAAATAAATAAAATTTAAAAATAAATATAAGGATAAAAGAAAAAATGAAAAAACAAGGATAACAGAGAGTAAGAAAAAATAGATATATAATAAAGAAAATAAAAATAAGGAAAAAATAAAAAAGATAAAATAAAATAAAGAAAATTTTAAAAATTGAAAAATAAGGATAATAGAG